>QNGE01001515.1:110477-162136 GCA_008508345.1 Paragonimus westermani | reverse complement strand
TAACCCAACGCAATTTGTCTTCTTCTCTGATGAAGTGGTTAAAGAGAACTCAATGCTTTAAACCTCGCCGCCTTGTAAGCATTGCAGAAGTCATATGCGTCTCACACAAACCGAGAGAGCTTCTTTCATATACATCAACACCCGCCAAGTAAGTGGTATTCTACTTCACTGTCAGCGAATTGCTAACGAATGTAGCCCAGTCTGAGTTTCAGATACACTTAATGCATAATGTACACATCCGATTAGAGCGCGGTAAACGCAGCACAGCACTACTCACTTCCATTTAGAAGTGTTCATCAATACAGATATGCTGTGTTGCACATAAAAATCAAATGCAAAATACTTCCGATCTACTGTAAAACCATTTATGGAGCAGATGAAACATCCGCTCATCTTTACAATAAGGGATGTTGCAGTACGTTGGATACGAACCAGTTCTAGAGAATCAGGGTTCGCATAGGTGGTTGGCCACAAAAAATATTCGTCTGATTTTTCTGAGTCATATCCACTTCACGGAGCAGGAAGATGCGCACTTGAGACCTTTTTAATACTCAAGACCTATATTAAGGGCTCTCTGCCATATATTCAGGTCATGTTTTCCCCAACTGTACCGAGATTCTTTTCCATCTGCTCCCATTTTTCAGTTAGTATGTTGGCAACCCCAATACATTCTAGAAATCTTGGTGCTGCTGACATGCAAGTTTGGTGTGCGCCTAACAGTCTTCCTTGTGGCTATATGGTTAACCTGAAAATCTGGCTACCCCCTGAGTCTTACGCCACAATGGGTAAGAAAACCACACTTGAGCCAGGACACTGGTTTCATGTCTTGTCACATTAAGATCAGCAGCTCAATCAAATATGACGCATTTTTATCTCCTCAAAATGCGAAATGAGAAAATTGTGTGAAAACACCATAGTTTGTTGTCACATCATGTAGTCTATGTACTTAAACAAAGTACGTCTACAACGTATGCAGTATAGTAAAAGCCGATTATTTGGACCATTGCCTACTAGGTGAATCGTTGCGTCTACTTTTGTACCACGTGTATCGCGTTGCTCTCAGCGCCTCATATACTTCGACACTACTACACTTAATCCTGTCACCTGAAGTACCAACAGACGGAAAAGACGAGTCTGCACAGTTGCGACAGAGGGTATCATCTGATCTCACCTTTCACCGTCCACTAACCAGTCGTGTTCGTTCCACTCACGTCGAGTAAGCATGCCAGGATGAATAAGGTGCCAGCGGAACACATTGTAATCGATGCTCACTCGTTATTAGCTAGCCTCAATCCGGTCAACCTGATAATCATTGTCGTATTGCGCTACGCACGCTCAACACTCAAGAAACGTTAGCATATGTCCGAATCCTATAGGCGTTCATGTGCTTGAGCATCTCATAGGTTTCATTCTGACGGACTTGCGCGTTACTTTGAAGGTCATCGTCTCGTTTATTTCACATATAATGCAACAAGTCGGATTGGCCAACAGGTCACTGGATGGAAGCTCCTAGTTGGACATCTGGGACTAGCACGGTTGTCCATTCTGCTCACTGGTTGTGCACTGCACGCAATCGGACTGACATGACATAACCAGATGGCATTCATTGGTCAGCTAGAAGTTGCGCAAGCACCCATTGAAAAAACACTAAACGGTGTCAGCATTCGTGTCCTGAACACGCGCATTAAGTTAGCACAGATGCTGGGAGCAATATACGGCATTAAATAATTGAATCACCAGAACCGCGTAACAGATCCCAAATTTGGTATGATTTGGAATTTGATGGCATCTGGCTTATAGATGGATGACATTTGTGTAGGTTGCTTCATCAGACTTGCTCACATGGTCGTGTTGTTGTACTGTTATAGTGGAAAGGGAACCAGGTAAAATTGGCCACTGATGACACGGAAGTTCAGGCTAACTTATAAAACAACGGTAGCTCGAAGTGCTGTTGACTTGACACTGGGGCAACGATTCCATTGATTAGCCCGAGGCCATGAAGCATTCTCAGCCGTGTGCAGTGGTCGTCGTTCAAACAATCAGTGGATTTACTTTCAAATTTAATGGCCTAGCAGAATATGATGTCCGAATCGGTGGTCAACTAATCAAACAACCCTCCATCGTTTCCCCCAACGCACATCAGACCATATTGGGAGCGGGTTCTCTTGACCGAGCTGAGGCCATGATGGAGTCGAATCATGATAAACTTGTAACGAAGTAAGGGGTGGTTCGATTAGTGAGAGAGCGGAGACCCCAGTTTGGACAAATTGAAGCGAATGTACCCAGAGCGATACCAACCTGTGACAATCGGTTGTTGAATGAAGTGGTGCGCAAATTTCAGGAATGGTTCACTACGGATCAGGACCCGTACGGCTATTGTGATTGGATAGAACATGAAATCTCCATCGAGCCAGAGCGATTTTGACCACTCGGTTCCAGAATACATCCAGTAAACCTGCGGCCGGAAATGGGAAGACAAGTGAAGGACATGCTGAAGGAATGAATCACTGAGAAGGCTCATGGCCTGTTCAATTCTCCCGTCTTGTTGATGAGGAGGTCCAATGGTACATTTCGATTTTGTGTCGACTTCGGTACACTCAACGAGGTTGCAATCGACAAAGTTGTGACAGTCCCAGCGGTGCAACAGATTGCCGAGAAGCCACAGAACGCCAGCGTATTTACAATGCCACACTTGTGGTCGAGGTATTGGCAGGTTCCAGTCAAGCAGTCGGACCGAGATAAACAACTTCCACGATGAGAGAAGAACAGTGCCATTTCAATCGTACGTCGTTCGGACTGGCAGGCACCCATTTCACGTTCAGACGACCGGTGCTCAGTGTGTTGGACGGATTGCACAATGCGGTTGCCTATGGAGACAAGATCGTCAGTTACAACACTTATCAGGCTGAACATACGTTGTATGTTACAGCCGTGTTGCATGAGATTGAGCAAGCCGGTCTACGGATCAACAGTCGGAAGTCACAAGTGGCGAAACAAACGATGGTATTAATCAACCAGAATGTCGGTCAGAGTGAGGTCCGATCACTGCTCGAGAAACTGTTGGTGGTCGAGGTTATTTCAGTATCAAAGTGGAAGAGGGCATTGTGACAGTTTGTTGGACGCGTTGGGTTTTACAACTGATTAATCTAAATGGTCAATGAACTCGTGAGCCGATTGTAGGAAGTGTTGGAGAGTAATTATCGATTTCATAGGTCAGAGATGGACAGCCAGACGTTTATCGAGATGCAACATCTGACGAACAAGGGACAACTGACTGAGTGTTGTAAGAATCGGGGGTGTGGTGGATTGGGTAGGCGGTGTTGTGGAATATGCCAGTGGGGTACTAGGTCCTGCTGAACGAAACTACTCAAGGACAGAGGAGGAGTGTTTGGCGATCATGTGGGCCTTGGAGAAATGGATGCTGTACTTGCTTGTCCGGCGTTTCCATATGGATACTGACCACAGATTGTTGGAGTGGGTTCGATCGGTGATGGACCACCGAGGAAAAGTGGCACGTTGGGCATTATGACTATGTTTTATACGCGTAAAGGCCATCTGTGTGCCTCACGCTCTCGCCTAGGATAAAAGTGGCCGTGGCCTCAACGACCGACGGCTCACTCGCCCACGCATTTAAAAATGATGCCACCGTTTGTAAATGTGACAATACAGTACGTACGTGTTTTCACTAATGTTGTTATTGCCCTAAATTCTTACTGCTGATTGAAATCAGACTAGAGCCACCACAGACTACATGAGTGCGACCTCACAATTCGCCATGTGACTGGAAAAGTGGGCTATTTTCGATGTGCTTTTCCGAACGCGGCACATGGACGAGGTTCACAATGCCGTGATGCTAGTTGGACGTGTTGAGCTGAAGATCAGTTCCGGAAAGTTGCAACCAACGCACAGTATGGACACAACGATCGCATTAGTGATTGGCCAACTTCCATCGGAATAACGACCATCGGAATGAGGATAATCCCGAAGAGACCGTTTTCAGGATGCACTGTTCATGCTTGCGATTGGATGGTGCCGGAATTTCAATGTGCCAAGTGTGAGAGGGAGTAAACATGCCCGTTATACCGATGGAGTTGAGGGCGACGGTTGTGAAGGAATGTCATCAGTTTGCCTATACGGGATGTCATAGAACGTATGAGTTGCTGAAGCAAAGGACGTAGCGACCGTGAATGAAGGGCGATATCACCAGTTGTGTGCGAACGTGCCAGCAATGTCAGCCACTGAAGAGCACTAACGACCCCAGTCAGTAAGCCACGCAACCAATCTCGGTCAGTGAGATTCGGTAGTTATGGTCGGTGGATGTGGTGGACCCCATTCCAGTAACCACTTCCGGAAACCAATACGCGGTAGTCATGACTAAACACCTCACGAGATGGACCGAAGCAGTCGCCATATCCGATCAGCGCGCGAGCACTGTATGCATGCCGGTGATGGGACATGCCGTTACGGATCACGAGATACCGTAAATCGCATTGACCGAACAAGGCCGTTACTTCAAATGTGAGAATTTTCGGAACTGTTTGCAACGACCGAGAATCAATGAAATTTGCATAACTCCACATCATCCCCAATCGGATAGATTGGTGGGTAGAAACATGTGTACAACCACAGGGTGGTTGGCGTCGAAAGGAGGAAGCTTGAAAGAAACGCCACCACTGATTCAGCTGGTCCGCCGCGGTTCGCCACAAGAAACAACGAAGAAGTCGCCGTTCGAGGTAGTGTATGGGCAGGTACCACGCCTGTCAGTCGACGAGGAGATTGGTTCATAGGGAGACTGACGGACGAGCACGCGTGAATCAGCAGAAGCTCGGAGACTGGCCAACCAAAACCTGACGAACATACAAGAAGTTTCCAAGGAGCAGTCAAATGCGTAGCCATCGGGTCGATGTGCTGTGTTCGAACTTGGTTTGAAGGTAGGATACAGAGATTGGCGGAGCCTTGATGCAACAAGATCCGGATCTAGGAGGTTGTTGGGAAGGTAGGAGTGTTGGTGGGACTTTGCGACCCAGTTTATTTGATTAATTCTGAGTGGAATCAGGGTCGAGTTCACGGAAGCCAGCTTCGTAATTGATATGACACTCCGATCAGAAGATAATGTTGAACAAGTGCGTCAACATTCCGGAGTCCGGTACGCGGATGTGCGAGAGAACGGAGAGAGTTGGTGTGGCTTTTGCTGAAGCTGGAACAATGTTTGTGGCTGGAGGATTTTGGTGAGGATGGGCGATCGCACCATACTACACACACTCCGACGATTGAGTAGTGAGGAGGGAGAGTGGATTTTGACATTGAAATAACCGAGGGAAGAATACAAGAAGAATCACTGGAGTGCAGCGTGGCATGAAGTGGCTCGTGGTCTGTAAATGAACTGAGCATTGGTAACCGCGATTTTCTGGGTCTAGTGTACTCAGATGAGTGGATTTGTTTGTAGTCGTTTTGATGCGCATAACCCATGTATTGGTTGTCCGAATAAATAACTGTTGCACCATCCACGTTTTTGCCCCACAGCCTTAGTTGTTATCTGCCCATACTGTGTGGTACCACCCAGTTTCCTGATGAGGGTTTAGTTCGTTAGTTATGTGAACAGTATATCTAACGGGCATGTAATTTTGACGTAATTGACTCCACCTTTTTCCGAACCACTCTGGCAAGTCACTCCCAGAGGTATTCAACAGTGCATGTTTGCGTCAATGTTGAAGCACTGTGTTCCGATATCCAATATTTGTACCAGTGTACCATCGTAGTCTTCGGCAAAATTCTTGTTTTGGCCTTTAATCAATTTCATTCACAATCGTAACTCCATAAATTGTTAGTTCTCTTAGTGAACCTGAAGAAGACACTGAGGAGATGTGAATCATGAGATATCCACACATGAGCAAATAAACAATATGAATGCTAATCGGAACTCGTCGCCAGAGAGATCAGATATATGAACAGGAAGTGGAATACAGGGTCAAAACAAATAGTTTTCGAACACAGGAATAAAGTAGGAAGGCTCATCCTCAAGAAGTTGAGAAACTGGAGGATGTGTTTCCGGATGATCTGAAAAGTCGCAGGGGATATGTCGCGAACTGTGATTCTCTCTCGTATGGATAATTTTTCTCATTGTTAACGATGTGGGGTGTGACCACTTAGTCTATAATCGTGCACCTGGATTTGCTTATGCTTCCAACCACTTGGGACATGTTCTTTGATAATAACAGCTAATTATTGGTTTGTGTTCTCCATTTATCTGTAATATGAGCGGCATTACCTTCAACTAAACATTGAACTTATTGTACACACATGAGCCGGTCTATTCCAAACTGTCACCATAAAGGTGACTTAATAAAGCCTCAATACCAAGTGAACCCGTTTATTTACGGGTACTTCTCAATCACGGTTCAGGAATGTACCATTTGCGATACCCTCTCAAAGGTCGTCATGACGATGTAACCAATAAGTGAATTGAAACGCAAGCTGGATATCAAGTCACTAAATCGGGTAGGCGCACCAATAATCATTCCGGTAGGGTGAAGTTGTAGCGCATCATATTAGCCTGTAATGTGTTTGCGTTTCTGTTCAGCTCTACCATCACTCAATAAATTCTCATTGTTTCACTATCCACATTCATCACATTCACTACGCAAATTTGCATCATGCTAGTACTCTAATTGCTGAGTCGGTGAAAAAAACGAGCAATAAAGGTAATTCGGTGACAGCCTGTGAAATCTAATACTGCGCTCAATTGTGAGCATAACAACATGAAAAGTAACTTTAAACTTTCAAGTACCCGATTGAATAAACATATTCCTGTCACCCCAGATATTCACTCCAGTTACCGAGATTAGTACATAAGAGCTGAAATGTGTCCTCTTCAATCCCCAAGCACTTACTACAGATAACCTGCAAGATGAATGGTATCGCCACATCCATCATCCCATTCCTCACCACAAAGAGATACTATCACACCTGGTGGATTCAAATCACGCTGTCAACGTAAAGAACGCATTTCGTCCAATCTACCGAGTTAAGGCCATCCGGTCGAGAGCGGTGAGGAGTAGGATTCTGTCTACAGCAGAGACTATTGGGATCCGAATGTATAACCCACCCCTGTGCGCCCAAAAACGTTTTGTTCAGGCTCTGGATTTGCCCTGGCCAACCCCCACTCGGTTAGCCTGTCAAGACCCATTGTTCAAGTGGGTACATGATTGCAGTGTGACATTGAACTGATTGACCTCATTAACCACATGTCCCCCGTATACTCCCCTAACGATTCTCCCGTGAAATGTGTGATATAAATGTAATGTCTTTAGCCTGATGATGAATCACTGAAAACGAGCTTGTTCGCTACACATTGTTTTTACAAAGAGATACAGTCGTTTATTCAATCAAGTTATTTCAATGGAACACATCAAGATCTATCCTTATACACTCGTAGACAGTGTTGAAACTCCAGTTGCTTTTGGTAGCTTGTCAGGGACTTGCATTACGTTATATGCATCCCGCTGTTTCTAATGTCCCTGCCATGTGAACACATGTCCACCGAACACGGACTATGCACTTGGAACCCAACTTACGAATTACACCCTAGGTTAATTCACTTAATACATTCGTCCAGGACAGTAAATGCCTTCAGCAGAAAAATGTTCCCTCCCCAGAAGAAAACTATTTCAACCACTGTTCACTTAATTCCTCACAGACAATCACCGCCGCCACGATATTGTGCCAAAAACGTGTACTCTTCTGCATTCTTCGTATGCTGCTGGATACTACCTCCGTACATATAAGCATGAATGCCGGAAGGTTTTGCTTTGAGTGTACGAGATTTTATTCCGAGGACGCTTCGGACTGCTGTGTCCAAGCCCCATACAATGCTAGCTTTTACGTCCCCTAGTCTTTGCATCAGCGAGGATTAAAATGAGGATTAAAGAGCGCAACTCTATATGCTCCGCTTGCATGTACACACCTGCACCTAACGGCAATTCCACATTTAATCCCTCGACCTGATTCTGAAGGACACAATCATTATTGCGTACCGATACTTAGCAATAGAAGTGGGCTGCAGATTGTTACCAATGCAATGCACTGTCCTAGAGGTAAAGTTTTACTCCGACTCCATTTGGTAAGTATCGTTTGGTATAAGATGAAGACATGATCATCTCACACTGCATGCATGCGAGAAATTATTCTCTACTAACGCATGCATCGTTTGGTAGGTTTGTTTTCTCCCACTATCTGGCGATGCACACACCTACCTACAGCGATATATGACCGACGAATGATTGCCCTCTGGACGTGCTAATGGTCTTACCTGGTTCCAGGTTTCCGCTTGCCTAACAGGTCAGAAGCTGAGAAGGTATTTTTGATCATTCGAAATAAAAAATATCCAGTGGCATTACCCATTGTTCACTAGAATACACCCATGTTCTATAAGCCACTCAAATCATCCGGAACAAACACAGCCATCTGGTCACACTGGACGTAAATACGACTCAGTCAGGCCAGTCTCATTAGTGCCGTCGTTTTGTATCAGGCATATCCAAGGTTTGTGGGACGTGTGTGGGTACGTATGCATTTTCCCGCGTTTCCCATGGGTTTTCAACCATGTGGGCCGATGCGTTCATTTTGGGATAAACATGCAGATCACCGACCTTCAATGACAACGTAAAATGACGGAAGATTTTGTGATGCTGTGGAGAATCGCTTAATGCGTAATTTTAGACTGTGTAGCTAAAAGCGTGTGGCAATGACCAGTCAATAACAATGTACCGAATCAATTAGTTGCCTACAAAGATAGAAAATAAGTGCAAGGTCGAGTATTTGTGCACACAAAACCACATAAGCCAGGTGTTCTGCGTTTGATCATAACAAAAAAAATCAGTGTGTGTACTGATTCCGCTTGTCGATTGATTCGTTAAGAAGGAGATGCATCCCAACTCACCATCGATCTGCATTTGTCTGATATCGAACAGTTCGCAGTGGTTTGTTATTACTGATCCCAAACACACGTTGATCGACAGGTTACTACTCTGACCGGATTTATAGGACGAAGAGGTCGATAAAACGACTTTTTACACTAGTCAATAAACCGCTTGGCATTGTGGGTACGTGACGTTGCTCATGGGTCATGGGGTGAAAATTAGACATTCGGATAACTATAGTTGGGTGTCCAACAAATCTCGAGTAAGGTTGTCAGCATCTTTAGAACTACCAACAACACAGATCAGTCTCGAGTTAATACGTTCAGTCGGATTAGCAGACTACACCTTTTGTCAGTCTGTTCTTTGTCTGATTCGGTTTTTGAACTTCTTACCGTCACCATATTAAGCAAATTTGCTTTTATCATAAGCCTTACAAAGCTTGTTGTGTGCGCAATTAACTGACTGTTCAAAGCACAACTGTTAAGATCACCTTTTTCCCCAGTGTGCTGGGATAGGGAGCTGATCGTGAGCAGTCTGCAGCTTAACCGTTACATTACCGGGACCAAATGGATGCAACTTTCCTGACTGGAATAGCCTGTGTGATTGAACGAAGTCAGAAAACTCCAGTACATATGTATCACCATAGATGACACCACAGTGGTTGCGAATTTACCCACACAAACTGTATCTGGTGCAAAACCGACGGAACAAAACCACTGGCTTCGACTTAGTCAGATCATAGGCATCCTCGACCACTTCTGGCTAATGTGATTAAATGATCTAAGAACAAACCACCGTTATGGATCGCCTGAACTAATTGTATCTATCAGTAAATCTGGCACTGGACTAAATGGGTTTAATGGCGATCAGATGAAAAAAGAAGGACCTGGGCAATGAGATATTGCACAGTTCCAACTTCAGCGTCATAAACAACTGAGCAGCAGACAACCAGCCCTTGTTCAACACAAACAGATGCAGGATTTCACAACATCTTTTCTCTCTCTCTCTCTCTCTCTCGGAATGCACTGAATATCTTGTTGAGGGTGAAAATCCCGGTACCAAGTCCCGTGAACGGGACCCCGGTACGATTATTTAAAATGACGCTAACCTGCCACCCAACTGTGTGCCAATGGGTAAAAAGACGATCTTAGTGCCTCGGTCACTCACTGGACTCTTCCACACCCCTCAGTCGGATTAATTCGTGATTACGAACAGTTCCCTGGTGCACCCTCCTCTTGGGCTGAATATCCAAGTCAGCTGTCCTTAGTTCGTTGAGGATAATATCCTCGTTGAGAACTTGCAGAGAAGACCCACAAAGTGAGTTACGACACTTAGATCGTTACTGTAATCAGGTGGTTGTGTTATCCGCACTATCAATCTTGCTAAGGCAGACTTGAAATTAGCCAATGGGATTCATCAATAGGTGAAAACTATGCATTTACCTCCTTCCAAACAACCATTTCAATGAAGATTAGCAAGTCAGACGACTTGCGATGAACAATCCTTTGGCTTCCGCCTCTGCCTGTTGTAACAGGGTCATCAACAAACGTATTCAAATGCGGACTTGGTGCACACATTCAGAGCATCAGTCTTGGCCATCGGAATACTTGGTCATCTGTATCATTACGGTACGTAAATTTAATCTTTACTTGCTGTTGACCCTTGTTATGCGTTGAAGTACGCTTCCAGTACGCTTAATAAACAGTGGTTCGTGTTTTCTATCGTCAATTACTTCCAAGAATTTTACCTTTGGCAAAGAATACTTGTCATGCTTTCGCAAATGTAACTATCCACCGATTTCTCTGTTCTTTTCCAATCGCTTAACGTAGATTCAGAAGTATATGGGTATTCGCCCCTTCCTCGAATCTGTAGCTTTCCTAGGAATTCCACAAATCACAGATCAATTGTGCGTGAACAGCACAAGTGAACTTGTGTTCAACTATTGACTGAATCCCCTTTAATATCAACTCTCTAGGATGTATTTTAAGCTCAACTTGTTTGTGTTGGTACAGCCTTGAAAGTAGGTTCTCATTGAAAACATCACAGTATGAGGCTAGCTGCATGCAACTAGCACTCTTCTGATCAGAACAGTTCAGCTGAGCGTTTAGTCCCCATTCCATTGGTAGGAGTGAACCCCAAAGATAAGTGGTCAAAACATTGTCGTATGCTTGGCCACTGTTTTGAAAAGAAACGGAACAACAGTGGTTGCAGCAACATTGAGTAATTTGAAACAGTTCATTCCCTTCAGAAGTTTGAACAAGACCGTTAGAACACGAAAACTGGCAGATGCAAGCATTTCGTATTGACTAGTCAGTACCAAATTTACAATAACATGAAACAGGTTTTTTATATCAAGCAGTTAGGAGAGCAGGGTGGTTTAGGACAGGTCACTAAGTCCAGGGAAGGGTCAAGTTTACGAGCAATCGACCCTTCCCTGGACTTAGTGACCTGTCCTAAACCACCCTGCTCTCCTAACTGCTTGATATAAAAAACCTGTTTCATGTTATTGTAAATTTGGTACTGACTAGTCAATACGAAATGCTTGCATCTGCCAGTTTTCGTGTTCTAGCGGTCTTCTTCAAACATTGAGTAATATTGATTTACTAGGAAAATAATGTTGTTTGATAATGGCATAACAAGAGAGCATGTCAGCAAGTGCTATTGGGCAGCAACTACATTACCTTCCGATTGATCCGTTCCTTATTAAGCTCCACGACCTTGATTTAAACAATTCGGTTAAATCCGACACGTAAACGAACAAATTGTTTCAATCACCATCTCTTAGAAATAAATCAGTTTTCGACTGGCCAGAATCGGTCAACCGCATGCCACTAGTGGAAACATATAATTGAGCTCTGACTGGATGAACGTACCCCGATTAGCAAACCGATCCACCTTTACCTCGCTGTGAGTGGGTCCAACATTCACAACAAAAAGTCGTTCTGGTTTCCTAATGGAGTGTGCCGTCAATACCATTTTGTCACTAATTGATGGATGAGAAAAAGTGTGAAACGTAGAGCTCTTTTTATCCAGTAAATTAAGAAAATGAAGATAAAACTGCATTCTGTGATAAAAAAAATATTGGTTAACTAGAGAAAAACTGATATGAATATATAGACGTTTCTGCTGGTGGGTGGTATCGTTTTCGTCAGAAAAGGGTGTCCCGACACTACAGACCCGTACAATAAACAGTATGAGCTACATGTGGCGTTTTTCAGTTCTACGTTCTCGTTATCTCGTGGTATTTCAGTTCAACATTTTTCTTAAACAAGTGTTGCCTTGGTGTAGACACACTGACGTATCCTTGAGGGTGGCATTGACACTTTGTTCGAAGAAGTTATCTAAACCGGGTTTTCCTATTCGTTAGACATTTCTGGGCACCTTTCATACAGCCGAGCTGAATACATCTTATTTAAGACAATGAGATGTTTCGAACATACCTACAAGGTGGGTTGTTTACTTCCATGGTTGTGGTTGCTACACATAGTTCGGGGTAACGCCCTGATTCGCAAATCGAGCTAGTCACACCAGTGAATTCTACAAGGTAGTTAGCTTCTCAACAGCAGTAGGGTTTAATCAGCCTTCACACGAATTCTGAGAGTTATTCAAACCGTCAGCGAAAACGAAGACATGGAGGTTCAGTTGAATATACTATGATTCAACAATCACAAGGCCAAAGATATGAATCCTCAAAATACCTCGGAGATACCCTCCAGTAAAAAGTGAGGTTATTCCAACGGGCAATCTTCGTAAGAGAGATTGTCTCGAAGGCCCTTCACGTGATTACAAACGTCACCCATAAATGGGCGTGTCTACGGGCATTCAATGTGAGCTGGATCACGCAAGCTTATTGCAGTCAAGCTGGAGGAGTGACTATCATCGGTTTTCTGAGGAAATGAATGTTCCTGATCAGCGGTCTTGCGTAGCCGATCAGCCTGCAATGTAGAACAAAACCGTGAGTAATGGATTTTGCTGTGGATACACCTTTGTAACCTGTACTTCTCAGTAAACACCAGGACTGTAAAACTAACGATCGACCACATCGCTGCTGTTTCGATCAAAATTGCAGAAAATACTGTCTGATCAAACACTGTCGAACATGCTTGTCGAGAAGTCAGCAGAATTTGTCACTGGAAAGAGTTTGGATCAAAAAACAAGAGAAACTTGAACTACAGAAAGAGTCACAACATTTCGATCGCCAACAATATTAGAAAAAGTGAATGTGAAAAATACACCCGATCGAATGGTTGTTTGTCAAGCTCATTCAAGTGCGTGAAGAAACAGTGCAATAAATAGATATTGCTTAACTGTCTGCAACTTAGGTCGACGTCAAGTGTTTCGGTAACCACTGTTTACTTCTTCCCATTCGCGCAGATCAACCGAGTTAGTCGGATATTAGGTGACGAATTATCCGAAAGCTACTGGGTGCTCCCACAACTTAACTTTGTTATGTATCATGTCCCGTCAAACTAACCCGATTAAAACAACGTCAGAATGCGGGGTTAAAACAACCACTTACATTTGGACTTCAGAAGAACTTCTAGTCACGACCAAAGTTAGTCCCAACGCTAATTCATCCACAGGCTCCTACACCCATACAAACACAAATGATCGGACGTTAACACATAAGAACTACTTGTTTCAACCGTTGGAAAAGACTGTTAACAAAATGCTTAAAGATACTTAGAGAATTAAATACACAACGGTTATTCAAAGCAAAAAAAGAGTATTCTAAGCTAGTCGTTAGCTTTTGGATCAAATGGGTAACTAAGCCAGTCCTCGAAAAGTATCTACTGTTTTTTACGTTCACGGCGATACAAGTAGGGAAAACGGTCCAGTTACTTACGAATGTAAGTAAACCTAACAGTTTTTAGATTCCCTGTCTCGTATTTCTGAATGTTTTTAACGAATGAATGAATGATCTCGGAATATTCAACTCCACCCTGAAAAAACTCCGATTCCACTATCGAACCGCAGATCCCAGGTATTACTGAACACTTATTAGGCGAATATGACCAAAAAATCGAGATTACTGACTAGTTAGATTAAAACATCTGTGCCACGAAGAGTAGACGACACCTTTTTGAGGTGGATTACATGTGACAAGGTCTTGTTTTGTTGGTAGATTACTTCCTCTTGTGAGTGCACGTGGCAAATCTGTTCAATATGCTGGCCCACGAGCTTAAATTTTACTCAACATTCCCACTATCCTATCCACTCACTCCCGTTGTTCAAAATACGTCCTAAATTTTCACTGATAGTCTATCCCAAGTCACTTCACCAAAGTAAACCTTCACCTTTCGGACGTTTTGTCCATACCACCTTCGTGTATCAGGATCATCCAGAATTAATCCCATCTCGCTACCGAAGCTGGCAAGTTTCCTGTGTAATTCCTACAGGACGTATATTCTCATCTACGACACTACTAAATGAAATGTTTTTCACCCTTCTAGAGTTTAACCAAAGTACTTCCAAGTTCTTTCGTAAGGTTCATGCGAGGATGACCGGTAAAAGGGCTTTTTCCAGGCTTAAGTGTCTTTTTGTTGCTTTGGTCACCAATCAAGGGATTCCGCGCAGTTTTAGCGCAGATAATGCTTAAGTTTGTCCTCCACTGTTGCTGTCACATGTGAAGATGGATGCCTTGAAAAAAAGACAGTACACGGAGATCTCCGGGAGCGTTTGGCGATGTCCCAGATGTTGAGACGTATTACCCTAGAATCCACAATATCAGCATATTTGAAGTGGCTATATTTTGCACCTCGTGGCACACCGGAATTAGAAAGAACGTGGCTGTTTCCGTCTAAGTCCAGTGTGACCACTCAATCATCCCCGAGTTCTTAAACCATCCAGACAGCTCCTAGGTCACGCTTCGTATATACTCCTCAACTGATGTGCACTCATACCGCATAACAATCTTTCCAAAGCTCACTTGACTGTTGCGTCGAACTACCACGGGTTTTGCAAAGTTAAAATCATACACACTCATAGTGTCTTGTCGTCGTTCCTCTCACTCAATACGAACATTAAAAACATAACAATAGCAACTCGAAGTTGTTTAATACAGTTAAAAACAAAGTTACTAATAGGCACGCAAGCCGTTAGGCCACATGGGGCTGCAAGTCACGCAGATACAAATGTATACAAATCTAAAGCTGGCCTCCCGTTCAGCTTTCCGTCATCGTCTTCTTATGTTCTCAGATCAACCCTTCCCAACTTTGAGATACACACGCCTGGCTCAACTTTTCCTGAACTGCGGAAACACGAACCAGGTAGTCCAAATTTACTTATTGATTCTCTATGCACTTGCTTCAGGCTTTCACGAAACGGGGCACACTTGTGTCCTTGCTTGCTGATTGCTGAAAACACGGGTTGCTTGTTGCTCTGTGTAAATGACCCTTGACCTCGCCAGAACACTTACTCAAGGTGATCAACGCAGCTACAACCCACTTTGAAAACTGCCTTGCCATCTGGACCTGTAATCACCCACCGGCCACTTCAACTTATGCCGAACGGTGAACACACGATCAGTTTTAAACGCAATATGAGATGAGGCATGCGGGCTGTGATCAGGAATGTCGACATCCCATGGACATCAAGACTTGCAACCGTTCGGGTTGCACAAAAGCCTCACTGATCGGTAGACGTTAAACGCTTGTTAAGAACTGCGCTCGCGGTAGCTCATATATAAAGGCGTTCGCTAAGAAACTGCACAATCACGGATTCGACTACGATTGCGCTTAGACGGCCAAACAGTGTCCCGTCTACATGCAAACTTAACTTCAATGGCAAGGTACATGTTAGCTTCGAAAGCAGTTTTAACAATTATTAGATCCCAAATAGTCTCGTTGGAATGAACATCACCGTTGTATAGTCCGTTGATATAACACTATGGGCATTCGCATCTATTCGGTATGTCCCCCAAAATATCTACTGATTCGAATTAGCCCTGTTTGTTGGCTAGATTGAATAAGGCGATCGGTAAACCCCGTCTGTGCTAAAGGGAGACAAAACTGTAGAAAGTGAGGTGTTATTTACTTGTTGTACCTAAATTTCGGTCCCATATCACAACGACAGGATTGTCTTCGTGTGACTACAGTTCGGTAGTTTCACCTCAGATGTGGTCTCAATAGCTCCAGCACATCACGTTCATGACAACAATGTAGTGATTTACAAAGCTTTCAGCACAGACGAAAACGACATATATGATTATCGACCACAAGGAACCATTTTACTATCGGACAAGTTCTAATGGTCTAATTATTTCGACAGTTTCCTTAACAACACCCACTAGCCAGAAATGGCAACATAATATCCCTTTTCCTGGGTGGACGTGCGCGGTGTGCCTCACGAGATAGTCACCTCTGAGTTAAGAGTGGTCGTCATCTAATCACCTTTGACCGCAAAGCATCAACAATACGTTTGCGAGGCAGAATTAAAGTTTACAAGATCATTCAGTAAATCGTGCAAGATCACATCACCTCTTACCGATTTCACTGTCCAGTCAACACGCGTTATCCTTTCACTCAAACTGTAGCTGGGCCGGATGAAGCTGACGACGATCAGTAGCACAGTAGAGAAACCTGACTAAGTTTCCCCTGGCATCAAAACAATCAGGATGAAGCTAGAGTGTAGGCAAGTGTTGTATGTTGGTGCATAGGTATCACAATACTTCGCTTTTAACGGCTTTAATTTGTTTAGCTAATTCCAGTTGGTAATTTCTTTTGTAGTTGGCGCTGAATAGAGTACTACACAAGCTCGTTATGGATTTCCGAATGACCGCGTCTCAAAGAGGGGACACAAATCTCCATAAATTCCAATCAGACGAGAAGTCATCATCAGAAAATCAACCATCTTGAGTATGTGGTCGCACGTCAATATTCAGGGTGCTCTACAAAAATCCCATATGACAGTAAAGTTTGATTCAGCTGTAATCCAACTGTTGTGTGAAAGTCTCAGGTGCGAGTACCAATCTGAGATCAGCGAAGAAGCACAATCGAGACTGGAAATCAAACTTTTTAGAAGGAACCAATGATCTGGCGAAGGGTACGCAGTCAGAAATCTTAAGACCTTACCAAATCAGGTAGCCGCTGACCACACTGACAGACGGGCAGTCAGGCATACAGTAGAACCACACTGAAGTAAGTCATCCGTTCAAATGGCTTTCCTTTATGGCCAGCTGGTGAATCAAACACCTTTCCGCTGTCTCCTTGTTGATTATACTGTATGTGCAGTGTACTTGGCTAAATGACTACAAAATTCACATCGCTGGTGGTCTGGTGAAATACAAAAATGTCGGGCTCGTTTTCCGCCACTAACGATGCGGGTGTCTTACGAAACTCTCATCATCGGAATTCGGTTGCTTTAGAAAAAGGCTCAATTATTCGTTCCCACTTCAACCATGAGTAAGTTTACATCCAAGTCCGAGGCGCCTCCACAAGATCTGTTGTCGAAAGGTCGAAAGCGTTTCTTGCAAGCAAGCTAATGAAAATGACGTTTGGAACTTTCACAGAATGAACAGAGTTTCCTGCTACAGCACACAAGAACAACTAATTTCTCCCCTGACTTTTTAAGTATGGAAAGGCTTTTATTGATCAGCTTGTTTCAAGTTGTACTTGTCCCATTGTTTTGCATACCACAGCTGTCCCAGAGTTGGTAAACACTAAGTCAATCCATCTTACGTAGTTGTGTTTTTCACAGGAATATTCCACAGAACAAGCAAGTCTTCATCTTAGCGCTATTCGCAACCATGATGACCAGTTCACTGGTGCACAAACGGATAGCGTTAGATGAGCATGAGTGATGGTGGCTGTGAGTGTACAGGTAATCGTGTTTTAGGTGTATCGATGGTCGCTATTTAAGACAGTAAGCCTAAGGCCCTCTGACTACAAATGCAATCTGACGACAAAGTTGGTACAGTCCATGAGAAGAGTATTCAAGTTCTTCAGGTGTGACAGTAAGATTATTCTGACTTTATGTGTATACACTTCATGCCATTTAAGGAGATGCAGATTGGTTATTTTTATGCTTACTAGACCCAATAACTGTAGTACCACATGTTCGATGAGTGATGATACCTCACGTATGCTCATAACACGCCATCAACTCTTGGCTCGATTCAGCCGGAAACACAAACAGAATGTTGCTTGTTCAATGACGTACCGAGTATGCGGGATATTCCAGTCCTGTGTATGACAACAGCAACAACAACAATCCGCTGTCCTAGTTGCTTTTAGTTCAGCGAGTTAAAACGATTACCAGAAACTATACACATGAACCACCACCAAAACAGTGCCGGCAGATATATCTGTTGTTATGTATACCAGCTTCCTTTTGGGACAGAAATGAAAACCGACTGTTCATGTAACCCCAGGCAAAAAGACAGCAAGACAGTAGCGTTACGGACGATGATACACGGAGCTAGCATGTTGCAAAATAACCGTAAGCAAAAAAAACAACACGATTTGCCGCTTCTACAAACACAGATGTGGGGTGGATATGGTTGATAGAAGGACGTAAATAATGGTCATTATATGAAACTGGACAGTCATACTGTTGAATTATATGTACCATATGGTAGCTTTAAGCTTAAAGATCAGTCAGCTACACATCCTGTTTTGTCAGATTTATCGAATTTCTTTTGAGTAATCGATAGTTACTGGTTCTCTAGCGTCCGTTTCCCAACTAAGCATGCTTTTGTGTAGTCGAACCAAATTCTAAAATCACAAGACGACTGGACGAGGCAATTACACTCAACCTTAAAGTATATCTTCTCCCTCGGACAATCATCTGATAATGTTCTGCCCTGATGGCAAATATTTTCGGAACTGTTCATAAGTAGTAAATTTCTTAGTAAAATTTCACCCGAATCAAATAAACTTCGCGACTTTAATAAAGGACAACCATGACAATAGGCTTTATTTTGAATGACCAGGCGACAAGAAAATACACACCCCTAGAACGGTCAAACATTTTGTCCTAATAGTTTCTCTCTGATGGCTTTTCTTATGTCACTGACACAAAGGTCGGTCATCAGTGACACACTGCTGATGCATACTATTTACCCAAATGTAGAATGGGCCATTAGTTGTTAACGTATCATTCACACGAGAGCGGAAAACCAAACTAGTAATGAACAGATATACAAATTAACTATGTGACCAGTATGTTTTTGGTGGAAATGTTTGAATAAAACCATAAATATGTTTGTTCGAGGTCAAACTAAGTTGAACTCACTGGCCAGTAAACACGTGCGTCTTACAGTAAAAGCTGAGAATGCTGAGCCATAAAAATTTATTTATTTTGAAGCCTTAGGGAGGTTAGAGAATTAACATCATCTGATTGATCAAACATGTGTCAATAATTTCATTCGGATAGCTACAGTTGTGCTCACAACGGAATAACCGACCACCAGTCATACAGTATTGGAGCATACTGTATGTCTAAAGGTAGAATTAACCATTAATTGTTAACGTATCAGCCAGCCGATCGTGGAAAATCAAGCCAGTATTGAGCAGAGATAGACAAAGTAACGGCTCGACTAGAACATTTCAAGGGGTATGTCCGACTAAAACTATGAATATAATCATTCAAAGCCTTGGTGTACGAACATTCGTATCTTGTAGTAGAAGCTGACAATCCTGAACTACGTAGTTTGTTTCGTTTTGAAACAGTACAGTGACTGCCGAAACGGTCAAGCATGCTGTGTCCATATTTCCATTCTTGTGATATCACTTGTGCTTACTGCGCAATAACCGACCATCGGTCATATTGTGCTGGACCACAGTGTCAGTTCAGAGTATAATTGCCACTGTTTGTGTCATAACTGGATCTACGGTATACGAATGTGTCAGTTGACCATAACGGACAACAGATAGGGGCATGGCGGATAACGGAACAACACATAACGAACAATGAACTACGGACGACAAGAGTCTACGCGACTAAGCTGGAACTTCCCAACCAACACTATCACCTAAAGCTAACACATGAAGATAGGAAGAAGAGTGGTCCTCAAACAGAGCTTCACTGTGTCACACAGTCAGTAGATAACATGGTCATAAACTCGTCCGGTTTGCGACCAATTAGAAAGCAGACAAAACGGGGCCAAGTAGGAGTATAAGCAACACAACGGACTACCAATCAAGAAAAAAGAGTTTAAATGAGTTGCTAAAAATAGTAGCAACGGGTCGAGGATGTTCGTGAAAAACGGAAACTCAGATATCAGCGCGCAGTTCGGGGTTGAATTAAAGCACAAATTGAAACATCCATTGTGAGGTAGGTTCAATTTATATAGAAACCAAAATCCCCTACTACACATCAGTAATCAAAAATATCGCCCAGCAAATCAATGGTTTCTGTGATTTCAACTTGGAGAGAGGTCCTAGCCGAGGGGTCATCGGTTTGAGTTAACAGGAAAGTTACCGTGTTTCCTCTCGAGACAGTGGGGCAGTCAGACCACTACTCACAAGCGAAAGCGATTGAGAGTTCACATATGAGTCTACACAAGCAGAAGTCGCAAAGACGTTGTCTGCGGTTGCCATAGCCTCCCACCCACACCATGACTGCTACGGTTCCAGTTGTGTCATAATTGTGACGTAATTGTACCAGAACGTTGTTTCCATATTTATCGATGACGTGCCTGACCTCAATTGAACCTGTTTTTTTCCGTTGCGCTCTGACACAATGTTATGTACTTGACCTGATGACGAATAACCGAAAAGGGGTTTGTTCACTGCTACGTGGTTTGTTTCATTTTGAAACATCACAGCGACACAGCGAAGGATGTTAAGCATGTTGTGTCTATATGTTCGTTTTTGTGATACCACGTGATTGCTACATAATGACAGACTATCAGTCATATAGTATTGGACCACAGTGTGAATTCAAAATATAATTAACCGTTGCTTACAACATCTGTAGTCACAAAGAGTCAAACTAGTGTCCGAGATAAACTATACAGAATAAACAATGGAATCGCAAGATTTCCGGTTAGAATGTGCAATAAAACAAGAAATAAGTTAAATCTTGGTTATATCAAGCCAATATCCGTGGAGTGTAAACACGTATCTTTGTGACAGAATCTTAAATGAAATCAGTGATCTCGACCTGTCCCGGAAGTTCTAATCTCGGGGTTATCGATTGGAGTTAACAGGACAGTTACTGTGTCTCCTCTCGAGACGATCGGGCAACCTGACCATCGCTCACAAGCGAGAGTGGTTGAGCGTTCAGATTTGATAATTCGGTCGCGCCTAATGTGAGGTCAATGGCGCAGTGGTCAGCACGGTTGCTTCATGATTGGAATGGCCGGATTTCAAATCCCGACCGTGGCAAGGATATGCACTACTGACGAGCTCTAATGAGATCGAAACTCGAGTCTAGTGCTTGTTTTCGAAAGAGGCTGGCTGGAAAGTCCATCTGAATGCGAAAGCTGCGTTCAAATGTGGGTGATGTCCAACTTGAAAAAAAACTCGAACTATATAATCTGCTTTCTCATCTGTACCACGTGTTATTAACGTTGATATGACGACGATGGGTGGCAAATTTTCGTTGCGTATTCAATCGCACTCTGACACATGAGAAAAATAGCTGATCCAACGTCATGGTGTGCATACGTAGATTATCAGCAGATTTCATCCACGAGTTGGGCAACAAAATTTTTGGGACCAACTTGGAGTCATTGTTTATTACTTTGACCGTATCAGCTTAGCACAAATTCACGTCGATAACGTTGCTTATTTTCAGTAGTGTAGAGTGAGCAATTGGAGACACGAACTATAAAAAGTGTCAACGTAAAGAACCACTTGCATTCGGCTTAATTCGTCTAGGCCTCAGACAGTATGAGACTGGCGAAAAGCTTCAGATAGTGCACACATTCCCAAGCTATCTGGATTCCAGCAAAGTAGGTCCGATAGTGTTGAATCTACTTGATAAGTTATGGAAATCTCTACAACTGGCATATCCTATTGTGCCCAGTCCGGGCATTACAGCATCAAGCAACAACGTGTCGATCAAAAGTCTGATGTCAGTACGACTGAATAACGGACTTCACAGAAAAGGATAGAAGGATAAACATTTTATGGGATTTCGAGTGACAGGGCTTGCCGTGTTCGAGTCAGGTTGGCTCAAGAGAACTGCACACCGAATTTTTTCACACCGTTTGATAGCTGTATCGAAAAGATATAGATTTTTCCTAGGTGGTGCTTCCCAGTTTTGTCATCCTGTTACCAACCTTTACTGTTCTGCTTCAAGGAATGATGTGCGTAACGTAACACAAGGCTCAGGTTAGGTTTATAATAGCCTTTGCCGGCTGCTGTGACGGAACACAAAAACAGGCCCAACGTTTGTCGTCGGTCCGCCCAACACTGGGCGTATGCTGTGGACTGTACTATCCGATCGGGAAAGCTTCTGTGGTTAATCTGTTGACGTCTTCTGTTACCGGCCTGTGCGTATCCCATTGCTTGGTTTGTGCAGCCGGCTAAATTTCAAATAGTGGGACGGGAACAATCTGGTTACAGAGCTGCGAACCGTTGCAATCCATGCGCACATGCAAGAACAACACTGGACCTGTGCGAGTCCATTAGAATCAGGTAGATCAGACAGTTCTTGCCGGTTAACCTCATCCAATGTTGAGGGCAGCAAATAGCCCAGATCAGTGGCTTGCTCAGTGGATCACCCAGCAGGGCGAAACAAGACAGTGGGCAACGAATATGAACGAAAGTACCCCCACTGTGACCGGATTGGCTAAATGCGGCGTCAAGGATACTGTAGGACATTTTTGGAGGTCAAAATTCCCCACAACTGACCCTGTCGCGTCCTTCCTCATGCCCCCGCCTAACTGCACGCATGTTATCGTTATTCTCACAACCCGTGCCTAAAAGCACTAATTCCTCCAGCCCGCCTCCCTCAGTCATGGAATCACACTCAACCTGCCTACAAACCCTTGTTATCTGTCAATCTCACCCTCCCTATCCCCTGTGAATACGGCCTTCCCACGGTCTGCCATAAAACTGTCACCAGCTCATCAACCTGCCCGAAGGCCGGGTATTTAGACACACATCAGACCAACCCGATCACGTTTGGTTGGTTCGTCCTTGCTCGTCGGTCATCTGTGCCTGTAGTCGTGCCCTTTGGAACCATGACGGCCTATCGCGGCCAAACATTGTATCTTATCCTATGAACGCAAACGAATGGAGGTTTGTTTCTTGTGATTGATTATATTATTTATGTCAATAGTACCATGTTTCCAGCGTCTTGATTTGGTTCTGATGTTTGATATCGTTGGTTATACGTACGTCACTCAACGTTCGTCGGAAGAACGTACAGATAAGTCCGAGTAACACTGAGCTTAGTAGATCTGATTATCGATCTGCTTCATTGTAAAAAAGCTATGAAAACGGATAGACTGGCCACTCTTTGTCTGCTTACCATGTGTCTCTCCAAATCGATCCATTTGAATGCTTCAGTAGTGTCACATCAAGGAAAGCCAATCTTCCGTACTGTTCTACTTCCATAGTGAACTCCAGCTTCCCGTGAACTGAGTTAGCTAATGATAATGGGAACTGACACAAAATGTCATCTACATACCGTGTGTACAGTACACATTGTTCTATCAGTCCTTCCTTTGTTCATTCATACCCATGAAATTGTTAGCCAGCAATTGGCTTAGCGGCTAGCCCACTGATGCCCCATTCTTTTGGTGACAGATTTTCCCCATCAAACTAAAAATGGGGAATCATGTATGTACACCAACAGGGGCGCCTTGAGATGCTCATCCAACATTCCAAATTTCATATCACCCAAATAGATGCCGTCAAGCATAATATCAACCGCCTCTCTGAACGACACGTCCGTAAACAACGAACAACCATCCAATGATGACAATCTTTTATTATCGATAATCACATCTTCTAGTAGGTTCAATGTTAATCAAATGTATCCTTGAGGCTATGTGGAGCTAATCTGTTGCGGAGTGGTTTCAAAAGTTCAGCCAACCATTGTGCGCGTTCGTCATGTCTAAATTTGGGCGTGATTGCCAGAGTTTTAGTCATGACCGTGGTAAAGATATCAACTACTAACGAGCTCTAACAAGAAAGAAACTCGAGTATGGTGCTTCGAAAGGGGCTGACTGAAAGATCTATGGGAATGCGACCGATTGCGACTGAAAACCAATGTATGTATCGTCATGCACACCAAAACCTCTTTGATAGCCTCACTTTATGAAGAATCGATTTAAGGTCCATTTCACTATGGACGTTACTTCTAAGGTATATCAGTCGGTAAAATGTGTGGAAGTCAACTTCCCTAGTAACGGCTGTAGGTGGGCTTGTGTAAAGCACGAATGTGTCCCATGGGAACCCCTCGTACCACATACCCCATTACAGATTGACTACTTATAGACATGGAACAGGGGATTTCTCACCACAGCAATGCCGCAATTGCTATGTGAATCGGTCGGACAGAAGATCATATGTTGCAGCAGTATGCAGACTAGTGTGTATATCCCTGAGTGAACTAAATGAGTGCTCATCTCTGACGGCTGATTATCGGCACGGTCAGAGCCATCAGTGACCACTCAACATCAAAATATACAACTCGATAATTCTACAAAAACTGCGCCAGAAATGCAAACGCAAACAGGCGCATCACTAAGACAGTGTGCACTTTACAAACGGAACAACATATAACATACTGCACGTACGCACAAGAGAGTGAACGCGCTATTCGCTTGATTTTAATATGATAGCGATTACAGCTCGACGTGTTTTGAGGCTAAAACCTGAGAGTTCGAATTTGCTCAATACACTGGACATCTCGTTAACCGGGATCAAAGGGTGGCGGCATGACGGAGATTCGATCATATTGCAGAAAACAGTGTGTCTGTTACCTGGGAAAAAGTTGGAAACTACAAATTTGCTTCTCTCGGAGACTACTTCGCCAATCGACGAGATTCATGAAACGACGACTCATAAAAACGGGTGCACTCGGCGTCTAACAGAACTCGAATGAACATGCATGCCTAAGTAAATAAATTTGCACTGTGGGAGAGGAGGGTCTACGTTTCTGCCCCAATTGCACGTGAATATTTGATTTGCATTCTAATACACGGAAACTGTCCAATTTAATATTAATTTACGATTTAAAATAATACGGCGTTCGAACTACTACTTGTCCGATGCTCCCTAAGTCTGATCCACAGAGTCGATTTCTTACCTGTTCAAATGACTAACATGGGAACTTGTATTGGAATGTGGGGACTGGAATTACTGTTTGTAAAAATGGATCGCAGGCCAGACATGACATGTGTCAGACAAGTCTGACGGACGACGCACAGCCAGCCGGGTAGAAAGGCAAAGTAACCGCGTGGAAATGGAAGTCACAGTCAACCCATAGCAACCTAGTGTATTTCAACAAAGCCTAGTAGAACAGCATACATTCGCTCTCATACACGTCTGCGTGCGCACAGGGATGGTCAAAAAGACAATGAGTGACCAGTTGGCAGGGATTGAAGGCAGTTGCACAGCGATCAGAAAACAAGAAGATAAGGACAGAAGTAAAGGGCGAGTGCGGCTGGATAGACGGTGCAAAAATGGCTGGGTGGATAGTCGAACAATCGAAGTATAAAGTATTCCGGGCTAACCTCACTCGGTCGATAGGTCATGCGGTTTGTGCATACGAACGAGGGTGCGTGGATCCCAAGGGATAGTGGGGATGAAAAAATTCGGGTTGTTGGGAATAGGGCGAGGTAAATATTCAACGGTTTGATCTAAATAAGGGAATACGGTCAATTCACTATTCGTCGGCAAGACAAGCAACGGGAAACGATCACCCTCTTTCTGTCGGGCACAGCCAGACTACACGTGGTGATAACAACAATTGGTTAAGCAAACCAGGTTGCCCTAGGCACGCCCCTTGCGTTCGCGAATCCCATTGGGCACATGGCCGTTAGACGCTATCGCACCGTTTGAAACCACGTGTCCATTGGCCATTGATTTGGTCGATCCTTTCAACTCGTAGGCACGCTTGGCCAATCGTTGTTTGCGCCAGTAAGCTTGCACGTAAAAGTTACCAAACAGAACAAGGAACACGGAAGCGTAGAAGATGATCGCTGCTGGAAATATTTTCGGATAATTGCACGGGGTAGATCGGACGAAAATCTGTCCCTGATGCACGATCAGCACGACAAACTGGACCATCTGAGCAATAGTCAAATAGTTCTTCCACCACAAGTACTTATACAATCCGGCGGCAGCCATGCCGTAATACGTGTACATGATCACGTGAATAAAGCTATTTGCCACGAGGAACGTGTAGACTATGCCACCTGAATAAACGCGGGAGGAAGGGAGTGAGAAATACGTGTTATTAATCAAACAGTAGAAGCCAACTGGACTTAGGATACAAGGTCTTTAAATCTCACAAAATAAGGCGATTGTTATTAGGAGGCATATTGGATTAGTTACTTACAAGTTGCCAGTCGTAGTGACCGAGGTTTGGACCATCAACAATTCAGTAGTATGCACGAGCCAGGTCCGCTTCCAATCTGTAATGGTTCAAGCAGCTACTACTGCTAACAGTAAAGAGAGCAACAGGAAAGTAGTCGATAGCTACAGCCGAACGAATCGACCAACCTTCGGTTTCATATAAACTATTGACAGTGGCAAAAAAAAATTAAACCAGGAAGCGCTATTAACAACTCACGCGACTACGTGCACGGCCTCCAGTCGGAAAAAGTGCTTGCGAGACATATTAACGAGTTGACAGTGAATAGTGAATACCGTAAGGCCGAACCGAAACTACCAAGTCCGCACAGACTGAATTTGAATTGTGTCACAGAGCGCGATGCCGTGATACTATCGCCACTTTGGTTTTTGATGGTGTAACTTGTATGTATGGTTTACTGGGCCTTTGATTAATACTTGTTCCTGCTGTGTTCTTTTACAAAACCATCGCTAGAACCCCTACTTCGGAAGAACGCTGTCCTCCAGTGCCACAGTTGCCCAAAGGCGGATAATCAAGTAGAGAAAACGGCTGTCAGTCTTTGATCGTATCAGCTCGTCACTCAATCATCGGTAGCTCAACTGGCCAAAAGATTAGCGTAAACACGGTATAACTAGCTGATTATGGAGTTCCGATATACGAGTCAGAGTGTTTTGTTGATTCATCCGCTTTGAACAATAGCTTCCACATCAACAGTCACTTTCCTCGATCACAAATTGGCATGTCTGTCCACAGTCAAGGAGAACTGGCTGAGCATCACCCAAGCGTAGAGAATGATAGGAAACTTAAGGATACCACGAACCGGAATGTGTCAGCATGACTGTTTTGCAAAAGATACCAGCATAAATAAACGTGTGTACACTTCATTCAAAGATACTCAGTGAATGATACAATAGTGTTCATACGCCAAGCATTCCAACATGATGAAAGTTCACAACAACCCAGTCGTAATGACACCCTACCATTAATTCTATATGGAGGGGTTCGAGCACCGGTTGGCTTGACTTCTGTTTCACTGAGCCATTCGTAACAGCTATCAGGATGACCAGCTCGAGTTGCCACTCATCGGAACAATGACAGAATGATCAATAGGAATAATTTTTTATCGAAATAGATAAGACCGCACCAATCAAGACTAAGAAGAACTAGGAAGTCCGTGAATGCAGGTACGTCAACGAGTGCGACACTGCCATCACGCACAACGCTTCTAACCGGCACTTCCGACGAACATCAGGTCCCCGATAGGGCAGATAACACTTGGCTACATTACTAAACAAAATGGTTAGGGCCTTCATATTTTATGACCAGATCATTGTTCAACCAGCCCACGGTTTTGCTCACCTGTTGGTGGTTTCAGCGCATAACGCCCTGTGCGGTAATCGCCTGGTTGACATGCAAAGTACGTGACCTAACCAGCATGGACTGTGCAACCTGGCTAGTTGACCAAATAATCGTGTAACTCTGGCGTTCCCAGATACCTTCCGGTGAGCACATACTGTTCATGCGGTCACCCGGCCTGATGGGAGCCACTTGAATAAGGCAACGATGGCTAAACATGACGAGTCTGTTAATGTCTTCGTCGCGGATAGACCACGTTTCTGAACCTTAGAGCAGATCAGGATGCATAAAAGTACTGAGCATCCCAATTCACAGCTACAACCGGAAGTCATTTTGATTCTGCAGATGACGCAGGTTGCCGAAGACACCAGGGACCTTCCGTATCCTGGCTAATACTTCATTATCAGTACTACAGGATGGGATAATTTGTACTGCTTCCTGATCCTCGTCTTCAAACCGATACTCAGTGACCTGCTTCGTCCTCATCTGGACTAATCAGATAGCCTGACTCGGGGGTCCAGCTCGCTACCCCTCATGTTACGAAACAATCCACTTATCCGCTCAGCCGCCAGTCCCACGAGACAACGGGGATCAAGTACATGAAACGGTTCAGTCTCAAGAGGACGGTCCACAACACAGAAAGTGGGAGTTTGAACACTCTCAGTCGCGAAGCAGTACTTTACATCTGGAAGATGCAAAGTGCGTTCTATGCATACTAGCCCGATTATTTCTGTTGTTCAGTACGACCTGCATGCCTTTGGCAAGGAGGTTAAGCAGGACAATTTCATCAGCACAATAAATATCGTCCAACATAATGCTCCGAAGAAACTCAACACCACATTCACAGAATTCTTCAAGCACATCTTCCAGAATGTCCTGCACGACAACAGGAAGGGAGAAATCGGACATTCTTAGAAAACATCACTAGCATTAACGAACATGCGAGGCAGTTGTCCATGAATGCTTACCCTGCCTGTACAGTAAACGTGCAATAAGCCTAAAAGATTCACGAATGTCTCTGGAACGCCTTTGCAAACCAGACAGTTCCAGAGTATGCTATGAGGAACCGAATCGAAGGTATCAGTTAAGTTCACAAAGGCTACGACCGCCAATCGAACTCATGAGGTCAAGTAAAAAATATTCTTCGAGCCAACGGCGAACGTCATTACTTAAGGTGACGATAATGCTACCAAAAGACAAAACAGATCTGCTAAAGCACTTTCAGGCATTGCGGGAAAAGTAACGGAACCGATAGGCTGAGGACAATATACTTGGAATAAACTGTTTGGATCTACGTCTTGGACACCTCAGAGCTAAAAAAGTCGAAGATAACATCTCAAAGAAAGCCACAGGCAAGCTTTGGATATCCAGTGCGCACAAAATGGTGTGGAGACTTTGAACAAGCTGACGCCAACGAGTCGACTAAACGACACAAAGAGCAATCAGTCCTCTTTCCCAGCATAAAATGAACAATCTGCATGTAGACTTGAACTCATGGGGAGCTGCCACTCTCTCATTATGTGTAATGACTGAAGAACCAACGAGGGTCAGCGAATCCGGCACATTATAACACCACCCTGAAGGCGCACAGTGATGTCAACTGTGATGGATTTAGAGGTACAACACGACTGCCTATAAGCGCTTTCATGGGGTCGTAACAATACACACAGACACCTAAAAGTAGCTCCATTAACGCGCTACTGTCTTGCTGCTCGCATGCAACAAGCATTCGATGTGCCAAATCGACATTCAAAACATGGGTGCATGACCTACTACACAGCTGGTCGACAAAAAACAATTCACGTTCGTGCACAAACTACTATTGATCGGTCAACCGGCCTTAAGTCAAACAGACCTGTAGAACGTTGGCATTCAGCCGCTACACGTTGTTTGCACACAAACACTATTTGCATGCCAAACGGAATGACTCAGCACTGACACGAAGCATATCTGACAGAGACAGAAGTGGGTGCATACACAAAACAGCTTGGGTTGTATATGGTTCGGTGGGTGCAGTATGGCGAACGTCGAACAGGAACTTCACTGTCAATCGATGGAAACATAGAAATCACCAACACAGTAAAACGGTGAGTTGACAATTAAGACTGTCATCGAATCTCCTCTGGTCGATAAGTCAAGTAGACGGACCCGGATCAATAATTGGTGGGGAACCATGGGTACTATTCAAAGATGAAAGTGATGACGATGCATACGCATGTTCGGAGTGAAACTTAAACCCCGATCTGTCTAACCGTGTGACATTAAGGAGATACACGCTATGATATCAGTGTGATTATCACAGTTAATTACGTCTCTATAAATAACCAACTTAAAAGAGAGAAAAGAGTGATTCCACATAACACGAAGCAAATGAAAAAAATGGATGTGTATTTAAGATGCAAAAAACCGAGAACAAAGTAACGGATAAAGCCGTGTTGAATTGCCAAATTAATTGCAACGCAATAGATATTGGAATAGTAACCAGGACGAATGGGGTTGAATCAATACAGATTGCAAGGTTGACAACAATTAAGCAATCACGGTTCCGGGCTGAAATCGCTGAGGCCACTAATACCCGATTTCACAACCCTCGCCCCGACCAACAGCCAGTCAATGCCAAAAACGTGGGTATCGCCAAGTACAGTTAGCAATCTCTATGGGCCGATTTGCTTACTAAACGATAATTTCACAGTTAATGTGTGGTAATTATCCTGGTAGTCGAAACTGAAAAACGTGTTATTCGTCACTCTGTTGTTCTCAGGATGTCAACAGACATTTTTTGAAGTTTGCGTAGCCTAACCAGAGTTCTGAAAATACGGCCCGAGCGGTCGGCAAATGCGAAACCTAGCCCTACCCAACGAAATCGATGACGAGAAGTCACGTTCATGTTTGGAGATGGCTGTAACCAGTGTGTCCATGAAATCTTTAGAAACGTATTGACCAGAGGATGTATATCTCAGGAGCATAATTATCCTCTTGGATACTCTAGGAAACACGGGAGTTCTGGGTCAACCAACAATGATTCAAGCAAATTTATTACGCTACGTTTCGCCCAGGAGCGTTGGAACCGAGGTCATGTTGAGCAACGAGGATCACCTGAGGCGTGGAGTTTGGTCGAGCCATCAGTATCTCTTCAGTCCTCTAGTCTCTAATTGGTAAAATCTAATTCAGACCTAAATTAACATATTTATACTCGCTGAAAGATTGACAGCGAGTATTCTTGAAGTACATAATAAAACCGACATCTACTCTAGTACTGCAAATAATGACTCTGGAAGACAGTTTTCGTCAGAATTCTTGACAGAAGCGGTTGTCCATGCCTAAAATACACCTTTCAAACAAAAGTATGGTTGTAAAAATAATTCTATCACTACGAAAGATTCAATCACTTACCCGGAGCATACCGAACGCCCCACCAAATAGATGGGGGCATTGTCGCATGATGAAACACGTGTAAGAAGGTTACCTGATCAACTTTACCACGCCAAAGAAAGAACACAGTGTCCAACATTTCCACAAACTTGGAGAAATAGAACAAGTATCCAAAATAGAGCATGCCATCAGTGGATGGATCATTCGGATCCGGCTGTTCATCGCATCCCAGCCCATAGCTCAGTCCACGAGCCACCATAATGGCACCCAGTACCATGTAGGCGGAGCAAAGCATTATCATGGCACTGTATGTAACCATAAAGCAATCAATGGAACCCCACTCTTCAGACGGCCTGTGACTTGGCACTACGGGCTTCTGATGCTGGATCCGTAGTTCACTACGTTTCTTGAGCTCGTTGCGCCACGCGTACACGCCGACAACATAGGCCAACGAGATTAAAGCAGTCGGGGACCAGGATCCCATCAGTGGGTAAGCGTTGGTTCGTGGATCCGGATGCGGAGGCAGAAAATGATCGAGCAAACGTTGCATATAATTGCGCCCATATTCTGCCACCATGACTCAGAGTGAGGTACAAAGGAGTTGCGCTGGGCTGGGATGAACTGAACGGACCGGACCACCAACAGATGCCACCAAAATCCACGTCTAATAAACTTGCTTCCACATGTCATGTAGCACCAAAGGTCTCATCCATGCGCCAACTTTGTTCATTTGTGATTGGTCCAATCATTTCCTTTGAAGGTCAACCAATCACTGACGCTGCTTGTGATTGGTCAAGTGGTCAACGGGCGAGTCACAGAACGCAGTAGATTCACCTCTCCCTGTTCGGCCAGATCTAGACACACGCCACGGCAGACGGTATGCGCCCTACATCGATCGTCGTTGCAATTGGCCTCGGCCCGGTTCCAGTGCAAGGTACGCTTTTGAATCGGGGTGTATTGACGCTTGACGCTATAAAATCGATGATGACCAAAACGGATTTCTAATTCCATAAGTAGAGCCTCGCAGCTATCTGTGTACCTGAGATTACAGTGTAACGGAAAAATGTCGATCCTGTACACAACAAAAAAAGACACCCGTCCTGCGATCAAGCGCAGAGATATAGAAGCCGGCTATCACGAGTTGTGAGTATGAATATAACCCTAGCAAACGCGCTCTTTCAAGCAGTCAATGAATGTCTTGCTTTATTTCCGCAAGTCGCCTGAGATGATGCTAGAAGTTATACGTGAATGGTGGCTTAATCCTATAATAATAACCCAGAAGTCTGAGATACCGACCATACGGCTGAGGATAATGCCGGTTGAACAGGAGCCTAATTTGTGCGACGAGCTTGTAGACTATGGGAAGCCGGGGAGCTGCAACCATTTATTTTAGAGGAGACCCAGTTGCGAAAAATCTGGGCTTCAGCTGGACCCGAACCAGCGAAAGAAACAGTATGCCCAAGTGCGGCAAATGGTACAACAGCTATGCTACGAAGCCACGCCGAAAGCTCAGAAGTTCCACATTTGGACCTAGTTACCCACCCAACCAACTGTTTCATGGAATCCACCAAATAATCCAGCCGGTTGACTGCCCAAGCAGATCACGCTGGAATCCGCCAACGCCACCGATGAACATTGACGTTGCATTACTGATAAGTAGTTTGGCAGATTTGTTAATTTAAAAGAGACTCAATCACCTATTTGTCAGACAGCAAGAAGATTAACACTGCGACAGAGTGAACGTATAGTTCACCGTGATCACGTTTAGGTATCAGGTGTGCAGCGCAGCGGTAGTTGTTGAACTTTCTGGGCTGGACAACCCGTATAAGGTTCTAACTATCGTCCGTTTATGAGGCAGTTTTACGAAACGATCTCTTCATCGTTCACATCGACCTACTGTAAACGATCAGCAGCGGAAACGGTCGTGACGACTGCGACAGATGGGTGGCAAGCCAGCACACACACGCACATGATGGCCAGTATTCGCAAAATCCGGTGACCGCAATACGACTGCGGTCACTGAAAGTGTACGTATAACCGAGTTGGTACGTAACATGTCGTTTTTAAAAAATGACAAATGGTACAACGGTTCCAGTTAAACGAATTAAAGAACGTCAGTAATCACAGTGATGTGCACTGAAAAAGAATATGGAGGGAAGTCATGGGAAGACAGAGCACAAATCCAATTTCATTCAGGTAAGCGTATTACAAGCACAGTTTATTGACCAGCTAGCGAAAATATGAAAAAGTTGAGCGAAACCATCAATAATCAGGCTACTTGTAAACTCGGTTTGCCGTACTAAGGGTAAATATCAGCCCTGCCGTTGAACGTATCCGTGGGTAGGGTGTCAGGGCCGATTTCAGTCGGAATTTTCGAGCTGAGTTCACTTGGGCACCAAACGAGCACTGATCGTAAAGAAATGGTTGTCACAGTGGACAAATCCAGTACGAACTGCCGAGGGTAAGAACAGTGAGCACCGGGATGTTAGCTTTATTTAAGTCATGCCACTCTGCTAGAAAAAAACACTGGGTTCATAACCCGCCACATCTATCACTGCAGCGTCCTATATCCGTTGAATTGAAAGGTTGCCATGGCGTAGATAAGACATCGTCTTTCTCTGCATACCCAATCCAGGCTCAAGTGTGTGTTTGTTATAGCATGCTTACACTCCTGTCCTAATACGCGTGTTGACATGCTGGCGTGCTTATAACCAATGGGTCCATGCTGCCGGCCGGTTTGTTCAGACAACGTGAGGCAGCCTGCTGATCAGGTGGCTGAAAGCTAGGACGACCGTAATGATCCAGCACGTGACCCAGACAATTACGACAGCCAGACCGTCATTTGCATGCGAAACGGCACGAGCGTGTGTGTGTCAAGACTACGAGAAACAGAGGCAGCCCTTGACCGGTTCGAGCCCCCCACGGTAGTGCCCAAAATGTACAAAAAGCCGTATAGAAGGCAGAGGGGGAGGCGAATGGACACATGGCTGTGCAGCCTTCTGGTATTGTCCCAAAGCCAGGACGCACTGATAGTGTTGGTAATTGTTATGATGGTGCGCTAAATGAGAGGCCACGGATACAAAAACACGACTGAGAAACAAACTCAGTTTCTTGCCGTACAGGTAAGCACAGCTGAATTGAAACGGGTATTTCTCTTAGAGCGGGGGTATCGACAATTAGGGCTGGATGCCACGCCAGTGGGCCACATTCATCCAGAGTCAATAAATGGGATAACTAATACTAAGAGTTCACGATCTAATCAAGGGGTTTACTATGTTGAAACAATCCTCAAACTGTGAAGTCAAAAGTTCTCAAAAGAACACCAGGTTGCTTGTCAAGCTAGTCTCTAGTCAATTTCCAAGCGGAATGAGATCACTTGCAAAAATTCACCTAGATGGCAATATTTATAACGTTTGCGAAGAGTTGATTGGGCACATAAGTACTACCAAGCAGCGTTATTAGCTGTTCGCGTGAACTATCAGACTTACAAATCCCGGATTCAATGAGCGAGTTTCCATAGAATTCCAGTAATTCTTCGTGAACGGTTGGTTTCCATGGCTCATTGCGCTGTACCTCAGTAAGTACCACTTGAACACCTTTTGGTACGGTGCTTATTACGACGTCAGATGCATCTAGTTCAACTGCTATGTCTCTGTATGACTGCTTTCGTAAGCCGATTGCCCAATAAAATATCCAATATGCGTGAGGGTGAGGGCGAGATCGGCCGTCAACATAAATTGCATTTTTCTGGCTACAGGCTCATTGTAAGCGAAAATCGTCACCCGAATAGGGAAGAAGGCTTTGAGGTTGATTTTAGTATACATCGAACGGTGCGAAGGTTTTGACAGAGCAGTCAAAAACGTTAATACGTAAGATTTATGGCCCGATAATAATCTCTGCAAATTGTATTACAGAATAGGAGTGTATAAAACGGAAAACAGGAATCAGGTGTGAAAACATGCCTACAAGAAACATAAATGGATAAGTTATACGTTAATCAATCATTATCGCTATTATCAGGGTGGGGTTAATCTGACAAGCGAGTCTTCCTACACATAGAGGGGGACATCAATGTCTCAAGGTTGCTGCCTCAACATACTGTAGCAACCGGAGCTTATCAGTTGCCTGAGCAACTGTGAACGTTTGTGTGAGATTCACCTGGTATCGGCTCCTCAGAGGATGACAAGCGGTCACTGATGCCAGTGGCCGGCGTGATTTTGCCTACCTAGGTGCAGAAGTCCGTGCCACCGGAGATCGGTAAACAGCGTCCGCAGTACATGATTGCTAGTCAAGTTACTGGTCCAGCTTATGCGTCATTCTAACTCATGATTCTTCCGATTTACTGAAGCGACCGCAATTATGCGGGTTTTGTGGGTTCAGGAACTCAAGGGCTCGTGGACCTAACTCTGCCCTGGACTTAGGAACCTTTCCCGTGCAAATGACTAATTGTCCACTTTCTAGTTGGAGTACATCGAAAGATCGACTAATTTTATTGTCACTCTGGTACTGATGAGTCAGTACGAAGTGAGCGCATCTTTCACTCTTTGTGTTCTGTTTTGTTCAAACCAGATAATGGTTAGCCAAATGGCTGAGACTAAATCTGACACGCGAATCACCATCTAAGAGTCAACACAGGCCATGACACCCAAAAATGTGTTGTAGCCGCCTGTTTGATAGGATGATTTGTGCGTGTTATTTGGTATGTCACCGGCTGTCCGCGGAGGACATACGGTGTCATATGAATGTACAATTGTAGAGCACACATGCACGACGAAGTAAAATCAGAAGACAGGGAAAGTGAGTAAAAATAAAGAAAAGGGAAGAAAAATTAAACTTGAAAACTATGAGTGCCAATTGAGGGTACACTATTATTGGTGCTGGATGTCTTTGGTCAGATCAAAGTGAGCATCGACCGTACGGAGTGCGTGAGAATACAGCATCAGAGTGCACCGCCTGTGAATCTGACCGACAGTCCTACTGACTCTGACTCATGGTCTATCGCAACAAGATAATCTGAAAAGTTTAAATGGGAACGGTTGGAGCTATTCGTACTTCATTCGGATGTACTTGCACATCGGTCTGTTGAACAATAAGCGGAAAACTTTTGCCCAGGGAAATATCAGATATACATGCTACACAAATCTCAGCAACCAATCTACGGACGTATTCCGTGAAACGATGCAAAACGTCACATGGAACAGGACTAACATCAAGGAATACAGTGAACGTGGGGCGGCCCAAAGTAGACGTCATTTACGAGCGAAACAAAATATTAATCAAGCTGCGTTTCAGCAGTTTATGCGAATGAGGTGATTGTCACTGAGTGTCACTTGTGAGACAGCAATGGGTATAGCCAACGACATGAGGCACAAATTGAAGTCTGCCATGGATGGAATGTATGCGGCTACACATTTGGGCTCAGTTCGAACCATCAGAGGACTAGGTGTTCGCAATCGCGAAGGCAGTTTGTCAAGCTATTCTGTGTCCCACGTTGTGCACCAGTTCACTTGCAGGTGCAGTGACGTTTACATAGGCAGAACAGATCGACAACTATCACAGTGAGTCACCGAACACATCCAGAAACGGTTGAAACAACTGATGACGCACCAGCATCAGATTGATCAGATGACTGCTCGAAACCCAACGTCATCGATTGCTAAACACGTCATGACAACAGGTCGCCAATTTGACCCATTAGACCCATTCAAGATACTGTTGCACGATCGAAACCCAAAGTTACTGGCTTTCTGCGAACCGATGTTTATCTGAACCTACCAGCCGACGTTATGTGTACAAAAGTGATTGATACAACCTACTGGGTTGCCATGGTCGTGATTGCACAGTGCTCAATGTGTTTGTGGGCGTGTCTAGTTCCTGTTGTTGCTTCCCGGTATGATGTGAATAACTGGTATGTTTTACGTTTGCGACTGATGAGAGGAAACGAACTAATAACTGTGAGAGGACATTATCAAAACAACCTAATCAGGTCATCGCTGACGGTTGACGAAATCGTTCATGAAAACAACCTAACCAGGGGATCCGTGAAGGCTGACGAAATTGTTCATCAACCAAGCACTGGCGTGCAAAGTGTTCCACTTGATCCAACCAGGATGAGGCATGAAGGTGGGCGTGGGAATCGTGCTAGCCCGATGAACCAATCAGAGTGCAACGGCTATGGAATTGACCATACTGGGCCACTTAATCGCGAAGTAGCGGAAACCACTGGGCATTGGCTATATTTGGCGACTAGCTCAGGAAATGCATGCACTTCATTCACTTGTCGAACTGGTATTAGGCATCATAGCGTGTTTCTACGCAGTCGTGCTCTTCCTGACTCCGTGCTAGTACGGAGTGGATGAAGCCGCACAGCAAGGATCCGAGTGTGGCATCCAAGCCGGGGTAGAAAGTTTGAAAGAGAAAAGGACGCGTTACACCATTAACCTATCGTAATACATGTCTTCTTTCTACTCTGATAAAGCAGCGAAGTATCTGTGTCAACTACTTTTGCGCGCACAGACATGGACCGTTAGGACTGATAACAACTAACCCTCTCAGCTGATAACAATCCAGTTACAACAAATCGAAAATGAGACCTTGATACAATATTCAGAAGACAGCTGGTTTCAAGGAGGTTCCGTGTCCATCAGGTGAGAGTTAAACTCCCTCGAATCGAGTATTTCCGAAAACATCACTCAACCGCTTCTGAAACGTTCACGAATACCTGTCCACAGTGCCATCTGGTTGTCCGAATGCAACCGACCTGACAACAACAGCTGAGACAGAAGTCAAAGAAAAGGACGAAAATCCAGACAAATTATCTGCATAACGTCTGCCAACTTGATTGAAACGAACTACTCGATCACTATGCATGAGCGATAACAGATCACCAACCAAAAACGTTTCGTTCAGTCCAGGGCTCTCAACACATCGAACCCACACACAATAATGAACACACAAACACAAGCACATGTTGACCTACTCGCTAAAATAACCGATGAAGTTCCGTTTGGCTAGGAAACAGAGCAAAACAAATACCGTACAAGTCTACACTGGGGTTAACTGCATACTGAAGAAGACTCACAATGCACACACACACACACACACAAGGAGCGGCTGAATTCTCTTACTCAGTTGTCACATCAGTGCCAATTAGCAGATGGGAACACGGTGTTTGTTTGTGCATACGATGATGATAGTGTGATTATTTAATCAGGTTGGACCTCGATGAGCTTTCTCGATATGTTCGTCTGAGTAAACATGCGTAACCCTCGGTGGTGACATAGTTGAGTTGTTGTTTTCGAGTGTACGGTGGTTTTTAGTAACGCAAAGTACACGGGAAAATGGCCATTCAGATCGTTTCATTACCGGTGGCATGAGTGTTACTAGGCCACGGAGTTCTATTACCACAGTGGAGAAGGCTGTTTTTATCCACCCGTCTTCTAAGTGGGATATTACAACTGCGACACCCAACCACTGGCTGTATCAGACCCTTAGACGCACATTTCCTGGGGCAACCATACTCAACTAGTTCCCTACTTCCGCCGAGCTGACTTTGGGCCTGAAAGAGGTCTCTGTGGCCTAGTTTCGCCTTCTTTTCTAATATACAGTGTTACTGCGTCACTTCTCATTTCGCGATTTTGGGTCAGGCGACTGGGCGCGTAACCAAGACGACGATCGAATACTTCCAGAACGCGATTGATCACGATCGTTTTGGGATGTTGTGGTACTGTGGGATAAGTTGGTCATACGTATATATGCGCCTATAAAAAAAGGTCAAGGAACATCAAGCGGCCCGGATCGGAACCGGCCATTGTAGAGTAATCACCGACGCCGCTGTCGTACATCTGGTTAATACCAACTGTTGCACAAAGTTCATCAAAACATTCGGAGTTCTCTGTAGAATTGTCATCACCCTGCCTAAAACAGTCAGTCAGCTTATTCCAGCGACCGCCGAGTCGATTTCAACAGATTACGTGACCGCAACCTGAAATTTGTTCAATCAACCAGCAGCTATCAATTTCATTCGCATACACATCGAGCAATCAAATGTCCAATTGAGCATACTAGCACCAGTGCTCAAAGAACTTATAACGCGCTGCACACTCTGTGTGCAATCTACTTGTGTAATCAAATTGACGGAGTTGCGATGGGACCTCCACTAAGTCCACTACTAACAGATATGCTTATGGGTAAACTGGAGAGTCAACAACCAAACTTTGGCATAGAAAACATGATCCTGTGGTTGACACGTATACAATATTTTTTTACTGAGTTGTGACATGGTAACGGGTGTTGGACAGAAATTGACGCACAACCGGGAGGCAAGGATTGTTGTTCCGACTGATTTTTGAGCTTTCTTGCGATAACTTCTAAAAGCAGGTTCATACAGAACGGCTACTCAATACGATTTATTCAGAAGACGATGCATACGATAGGGATGAAATATTAGTCTCCTTCTGGGAACAAGAAATTTACATTTATTAGTCCCCCTTGCAGGGCAAACCCTTGGCCGAAGTTATCGCGAGACAGCTCACAAAACCAGTCGAAACAACCTACTCTGCCACTCCATTGTGCGTCAGGTTCTGTTCAACTCCTGTTAGCATGTCAAGACTCGAAGAGAAAAATATCCACGTTCCACAACCAGTTGTTGTGTGTACCCATTAATTTGCTCGTGTAGAGCATCACACTGTTTATATTACAAGGGTATGTGAACACCATCCTTCGTGGTTGAACAGTGGTGTGACGATTTCAAGCGCGACTCTTGCTCACTTGGCCGACTATACTCGTTATAGCCATAAAGAAGGTGCACTTCAGATTGTCTACCGAGTGCCAAGAAATTGATCAAAGATTGCGTGGTTTAGTATGCGGACCGTTGCCCAGACCATTATTCTCCAGTTGCGTGACCCTGACCTCCTTGCTAGTAGGACGAACGTGCGGACGCTTGATCTCCCCTGACCTACAAACAATCGAGTTCGTAATTTGGACCGGTGATTGCGTGACTGCAAGCACACCGCTGCCCAGAACACCTATTACTCATCCTGGTTACTGTTTTCATGACCGTCCTGTTGTCATTAGCCTGATGATCACAGAAAATGAGTCTTGTTCGGTACATTTTTGTTCCCATGGCTGAAATGGTAGTTTCCAGCGCTTTTTGTTCAAACTTTGTGATTGCCGTGGCCCACTACTCACACTGTGACGGCCAAACTGCCACAGTTCAAGTTACGTCATAAGTGTGACGTAGTTACACCAAAAAGTCGTCTCAATACCTTTTTAAGACGTGGTTAACCTTATTTGAACCGGTTGCTCGGTTTATCCGCTTCACCCAGACAATACGGTTTCACGTAACCGGAAACGAGCTTGTTCGTTACACCGTTTTTCTGATACATAACTTGACTGGTATGATGAAGACTAACCGAAAACAATTGCTCACCACCGTTGTGTCCTACGACTCAGTTGGACACATTCACGATTGTCTGACTTAATACCCAATCAACGTCTAGTCAAGGTCTAACCAAATTATGTGAAGTTTAGCCTCCGCTTCCACTGTCATCCGTTAACAGCGACTTCCTGAGCTTTACTGTCTGTCTCGTGACACGTTTTGCCGAAGCCACCGCAACTGAGAAGAAATTGCCGAAAACAATCGTTCGTCAGAAAATTTCCATTCGTCAGCTGCCATTCGTGCCAACATTCTAACATCTTCTCCTCGGTACGTCAGTTGTAACAGGACGATTAACTGTGGCACCGGAAGTTTATTATCAAGTCTGGCGGGCACTGGCTGTGGATAGATACTGTCTTCAAGGGAGATTCATTCAGCCGACTACACCGGGACAGTGCCACCCCTTCAATGTGTGGAGCAACCGTGTGTGCGGTTGGATGTGGAAAATGAGAGACAAACAAAAGACTGAAATGCAAACCTTACAGGAATGCGTGTCCGGACTAATTTGTTATGGATATAGGTTGTGCTTCTAGGTCGCCTAATGGACTATGCATCCAGGCAGCCGCACTATTAAGGCGAACGGCTTGTGAATACACAGGGATACGCAGATGGGTTTAAGAGATACGGCGTGGCGAACTGTAAGATGTGTCCCTCATTGTTCAGGAATAGCAACTGCATTTCCACTGTCGTCACACGGATCACGAAACATTGATTCATCCATACTGGAATTTGGACGAATGATATGATCTTTGTTGAGTAAAGCTACTCAATCTAGCGTTTATCTTCACTTCGACTAGCGCTTAATCTAATAAGGCAAAGAGGGAAGCTGAATAAAAATCGATCGATCGAGCTCAACTCAGTCGTATGAATATGAATGACAGTCTGCAACACGGCCAGTTTCATTCTCGCTGATGTGTGGACAGATCGCGGATATACAATGTTTGGTAAACACATAATTGAGGATGGATTAGGAGTGATTTTTATAAATCATCCTAATCACGATAAGCTGAAGATTACCACACATCACACTTTATTGTCCCAGCAAGTTGTGGAAATGGTAACATCACATCACTATCAGCTACCAGGTAAACCTTCAACTGTGACATTTTGGTTTAGCTTAACAGCAGTTTTTCCAGTCTCATGACAATAAGGCTGTTGGTTACAAACATTAAAGCGCATCTATGGGTTGCAAATAGAGCGATCTTACAGGTCAATCAACGTGTTATCTTCCAGGCCAATAGCGTAGGAATTCCCTATCTAAACAAACGTGAACGTGCAGAAAGTTGTCTGCCGTAGTTTTGTTAAAAAACATGCATGAACAAGCGGACGACCGACGTCGGCGACCCTGGAAATTAGAGATCAAGCACACATTGATCATTTCTCCTCTGTCTGATACGGCGAATTCAGCATGTGGCGACAGTTAAGAGAACGATTGGGAATCAGCAACCAATCTATCTGTTGTTGGCTCACAGCTGTGATCTAAGGCAAAACGGCCATCGCAGCCAGTCTTCAGCACGATGCAAACACTTGTAGCCTGCTGGTTCTCTACAACCAATAGCATTGGTAGAGAGATCACGTGGCTCAGGAGAGTTGTGCACAATGCTGTCCCATTTACAAGCGGTGGTGGTGTCACTTTCAAAGGCGTGGACGGATGAGCCGTTGGCCGTTAAAAGCGCGACCGATCAGAACGCAGCTTGAGCGTGGAGCACGCATGCGGCCTTGACGCCTTGACGTAACTCACTTTGTCCAGTAATGCACGTTAGAAGTCGCAAGAACTAAACTGCATGTGTGTGTGTGTGTGAGGTGTGACACTGAGGAGCAACAAAGATGAAGTGTCACGAAGATCTTTTGTCCATTCCTTGGTAATAGAGGCTGAAAGACTTTACAGTAACTAGTCAATTAGGCGATTACATTCTAGTTAGAAAACGTGACGACTCTAAACATGTCCGCGTCGTGGGTACAACTTCGAGGCCACAGTTGTGCAAAGATGTTCGTGACCGGTTACATCAGATGTGTGCAAACTTGCAGACGTGACACAATTCAAAGGGGCATAGTAGTAGTGTAGTGAGGACAGACGGTCGCACTATACTACTTACGCCACCACGATTCAGTAACGAGGTGACAGCATGGCCGCGGAACAAATACGGGAGGGACCATTGGAGGGCAGAATCACATAGAATGGCTTTTTCCACATGAGGGAACTGAGACTTGGTGTCGAAAGCGACCGGAACATCTTCAGATCAGAGTTGTGTGCAAATGAGTGTTTTTGTTCGTAGTCAGGTTGAGACGTATAACTTGTGTATTGGTTTCCCCAAATAAACAACCTCTGTGTCATCCGCCTCCTCGGTTCACAACAGTAATATCCAGTTTGTATGGAAAATTTTACAGAAGGATTGGTACACGCAATTTGTGAGAACGTTTTAGAAAATGTTGCACAGCAACGGTGCATCATGTGGAGAATAAGAGTTTCTCATTATCAATCAGACGCACCACCAATCAGCTCCATCCAAGTTTAGCTTCGAAAGTTTCATTTATTTACATATTACGTACAAATCAACCCTATGTCCAGAACAATAAACGGTGACAAATCTTAAAATGTTCCACTTTCCGAGTTGTCGGGGTCTACAACGTTTCACAGGCTACCGAGAACAAACACTTGCATAAGGACGTCCACCGGCAAGGTATGTTATAGGTTGGCATTTAGGGAGATAAAACAATTAGACACCAGTTCCTCAAGTGAAATGGGACAAGCTGTTGTCTTAGAACCCTTCGGAGAAACGATGAGCCGTGAATGATTTCCTCTTATTAAAGGGAATCTTTGGCTAGACGAAAAAACAGCTAAGTAGGGGACACTTGCCAATCTTCCGCTGTTATGAAGAGAACATACTAACCATTTGCAATCATTTTCGGAATGAGTTAAAAATCACGTTTTCCGTTGAAGATTGATAAGTAATTGCTATCATTAAGGAGTGTTGTGGAATCAGAACCAATATGTCATATAAGCCGGGCAACAGGATACAGTGAACAAGTTCATCTCTGAGTAGTCATCATAAGGTCAAATACACAGCATTTATAAAGAATAATAATGTTCCGCTGACACGAAAAATAAGTCTTGAAATCTGCTTGATTGGCAAAGCCATGACAAGCTGTATGCCAGATAAGAGTTCCCATTAGTTATCAATTTTACACACATTGTGCCTGTAAAATAGCTACCAGTAAGTTTGTAGACAAGACAAGATGTCTTTTGCAGAAGGAAAAGCAGTATACGTTTCGTTGTCTAATAAAAGCTGGTATAGGCGATGGAACTAGAAAACGTACTAATGTCATCAGCAAGGTCGTCCACGCCACCAAACTACCTATTCGCTCTAACTATGCTCTATCGTACACTCCCTTATTCGTTTCTGTGGAACTAGTTACGTGAGACACACGACCGGACGCTTACTTGAAAGAATCTATAAGTCCCATTTATCCTGTGTCAACCGTTGAGTTACCAGGGCATGGACTAATACAAGCGTAACACATTAGAATCATGCTGTCAGCCCCACTAGATATTCCCATCCGATTTGCCGAGTTAAGAGTAGTCGACCGAACTCCACGAAAGGTCGAATTCTGACCACATTTGAAGAGAATGAAATTCGATTTAGCAAGCAACACGTGTAATACCCAGGAATGCTTTGTGGGTCTTGTGATTGCATTATCCCACACGCGCTCCATGACCGATCAAACTTTCAGTGTTCTAGTTGTGTTATAGTTTTAACGAAATCATTATTTACACTTGCAAATATAACCTGCTTGATCTCAGCTGAACTCGTTTTTTCGTTTTGTTCGTTTCAATCTGACATTGTTTCAACACAGAATTTATGTATTTGGCCTGATGTGGAATAATTAAAATCGGACCTGTTTTCTGCACATAATGGTTATTGAATGCACAAATGAATTCCACTCATTAGTTGGATACGATATAAAGTTGTTGGTCACAATGCATAATGCTACAAAACATGTTTGTACTGTGGTACCGAAAGAGAATATCAAAAACAACCAATTGCAGACAGCTTGGTTAAACTGAGGTTGTATTCAGAGAGAATAACCTGATATTCAGTCGATAAGTGCTGTCAGACACTGAGAAGCAAACAACGTGTTGTAACGTGGATTCATGACTTTAGGACAAATCGAAGGGAATTCCGCGTTTACTGATATTTTCGCAGTAAGATGGCAGCTCATAGGGTTATACAAGAAGGCGCCCTTAAAGAGTGCCGTCAAGTTAGTCCCATTTCACGTGAGTCAACTAGTTCGCAGAGCGTCCAGAGAAAAATATATCAATGGGCTTCACTCATTATAGTTAGTGTTAATTGTGTACAAACCAAAACACGTTATGGTCAACAGTGCAGGCGTTGGGGGTACTGAGAGGTACCGCTGTTGTGATGTTAAAATTGCTTGCCGTTTTATAATGATTCTGTTGGCATTCGACAACCCGGAACTTGGTAACCCCGTTTGTGGATGGGCCTCAAGATTAGACTTGTCTCACCGCACTCACAATACTAACAACGTGTAATCGGAGCTCGAGACTCGCAGACTAGAATTGCCCAGGTTGACGGATATCACGTCAACTGCTGAAACGCAGCTAACCGAAAACATGATACAGACACGGCGAGAGAGCGGAAGAAACAGGCTGGGGTTACCAGCTGGTCTCACAACTTAGACAACAGAACTTGTCCACTACCGGTGTGCGCTTATCTCAGGCCGCTTACCACACACTTTGACAGACATTGTACGCCAAGCCGAGTGCGGGACTAAAGCGGTAAGGCACCAGTGCGTACCAGTATTTTAAAGGAGGATCAATCAAGACACAGGTTCGCGGAAACTGTGAAAGTTTCCAGAAAACCATGGCGAGCAAATTGGTGTAACTGTCTTACGATACTGAGGATATTCAACGTAAAAGAGAAGGCAAGTAGACAGAGGAGTGAAACGAACAACAATTTGCAGAATACTGTCTGAACGGTCATTTGGGACGCAGAATGTTCGGTAATTCTGTTTCTGGTGATGTAATCTATCCGACAGAGGCTGACTTACTTTTTCAATACCCTTGTGAGTGCCATAAAAATGCCCAAATAGGTTAGGTATCAGATCGACATATACTACTATCTTCCCTCCTACGCTAAGAATGTTGGATGTTGTTGTGATGAATGACCCAGCCGGAGACAGGGTTATTCTAACACTCAGTGGAATATCCCAACACGGTGGTAAGGTATGATCAAAGCCCACGGCGGATGGATTGCGGGTTACACGAGCGATCGAGCAAGTCAACACTCAACGAAATCTGGCAAATGGACCAGAGACAGCAAGTAAAAATCCACGACAGATGGCACCAGTCAAACGCACGGAGCTAGGTAGAAGTACACATGACGTTTAGATAGAAACCTCGCCTTGTTGTGGGCTGGAATTCCGGTACAGAAACGTAGGAGTGCAGTGGCGAAAATATGTACGAATTAGACCATAAAGGCTTTATCTTACTGAAATTCTTTCCGCCAAATTCTGATAGACTGAATTAGTTTATTCCGTTATGAAAACATAGGCATCAGGCCAATTCAGAATGACATCATCTCAACAATGAGGAAAAAAGGAACACCGGCAACTCGCGATATTTTATTGGCAACCTACTGAACACAACGCTTTAATTCATCTTGATGTATTTTACCCATGGGGTAAACAATATCAAAGTGCTTTCAATTCCCAAGCCTGTCTTGTCACATGAATAAATACCCAGAAGATTGCTTGATTGAATCGTTATGACAAAATTGCCCATGGTTGTCCTCTTCTCCTAGTAATGAACGCTGGCATTCTCAACAACATTTCTGTACATTCTTTGTCTTTTAACAATATTTAGAACATACCACATCGCGAAGAAACCTTAGCCCCGGTTAAACTCGAATTAGCGATATAAGCAGGATGCCCAAACACAGTAATTGCTCTACCAACTGAGCTAAAAAACCAAACTGAGTGCCAAAAAATTTTACGGCTGAGCTCGGTTACACAATTAAGCAATTATGTCATATGGAGTCCACCAAACAATTCAGATTTATGACTGTTCAAACAGTCCACACTGAAACACACTAACGCCTCTGCTAGGCACTGAAACCGTACCACTGACAAGTTTGGCTGTCCCTGTTGTAACGCTAAAATCTTTCCCCTTTTTAAATCGATTCGTTCGAATCACCGCGGCTGGAAGATGATGCAGCTGTACCATTCCACCTAAAGGCGTAGTCCAACCAACAGTGTGAAGCAGACGTTGACTGTTAACATCAATCTACCAAACGACACACAAAGATAGGAAAAATCTAATCGTAGGTGAGGCTAGAACATGGAAGATGTCAGTGAATTACGTAAACCGTACAGTAAAAGAAAGACACTTACAGGTTTAACTGAGAGGTTTAAAAATGTATTCATATACTCGACTACAAACTAACTCCAAGCAGGTAGGACACTACCTACCAAACATACGGCTGCGAGTTGCAACCCAGTGATCTCGTGTAAACAGCCAGACAGTATCACATTCTTGCATTGTGGACGTGATACGATAATTCGGCATCTTAAAATTACGGGTAGCTTATGCAGTACTGAAGAGGTGAGCATGAACCAGGTAAGCTGGATGTGTACTAGGTATGTAGGTTAGAAAGAAGACTCGTTGGCATCTTCTGTCATCTTCAGTTTTGTACTTGGTTACATGCACACATTGATGGCACATATACATGTGTGCATATTTTCAGCTCTGAGCTATATTCTTGGGTATTATGACTTAGGCTACCAGTGACTTCGTCAACAGACCACCGAATGGCACACACGAATGAAGAAATAAATAGGCGAAACAAGTGAATAAAGTCCGCTGAGAAGAACCGACAAAAAACTCCCCACGGAAAACTCGTTATTAATATACACAACTGAGTCGCTTCTTAGTCAGTAACATGGTAAAATAAGGACGGTTGGATTGAATATAACATCAGTCGATGAATTGTCATGGCTGGTTAGTATAGTGAAAAATAACACGTGAAAGCTACACTACTGCTGAACAAATAGTAGCTCATGGTATTAAGTAGTTCTTTGGTTGAGCTACGAGTTAAAACCAAGAGGTATTGGCGTCGCAACGTTTTGACCTTCTCGGAGAGCTTATATTAAGAGATTTAAATCAGGAAATTTACATTATGCAAGCTTCAAATGAGATAGTCATCAACTGGCACGTGCTTGTGTGTTTGGCGTACAGGGTGTAGACAGGCTACCGATAGGATGTATGAGTTTGCCGTTTGCCTGAGGCCACTACGTGACGATCTCAGATGCGAACAAGGATAGTTAGTTGTTGTGCGTTTGTGTGTGTTCACTCAACAGGCATGCAGATTGCTTGGGAGAGGGTGGGTGACAGGGATGCCGCAAACATATCCTACGTGGTGTCACTATTGTCCTTCTAGTAAATTCTGCTAAACAACTGAGAATTCCAACCCATCACCGTCTGTGGTGTATTAGCGATCAGCAAGGCTTCTGCCAGCAGACGTTTTTTTGTGGTTACGGAAACCACTTTTAACACAGTCGAATAGTCCAATTCAGTTTGATGTTGGTTGAGGATGGTGTGTGCCGTAATGGTTAAACCATGTTTTAATCTCCAGAGTTGCTGAGCTTCTGTAGTGGGCTTCTTACTACACCCTGAATGTTCTTTGGTACATACTTCCAGTTGCCGAGTGGTCTGTCCAATGTACGGTGTGGATCAACCAAGTATGACCACAAGGCACAATGTCTTCTTATATCTGTACTGTTTACTGTCAGGAAATACTAGAGGATGATATGGCCATTAATTTTACTCCTTAAACGTCCAGCATTCAAAGCTGTCAACCAGGAGCGAAAAAATCGTCTGAGTAGCCAGAATGTGCGACGACCGCAATTTCAAAAAGGTACGCTGAAAATACGGTCGATCCAATCATAAGGGCGCCTTTGTTTGGTTCATTGGGCCTACTGAACATAGACCAGCTAAGGAATTCCCTCCGATTATGCGTTCACCCTTCAGAATGCACTTAATCAACCAGTCCCAGTCGATCAATTTTGTTTGGGGATCATTGTACTGATATGGATTGCCTAAAGTAAACAATCAGAAGAGTTCCACTGTATTAGCATTTCCTCAAAACAATGAATCAGGATACTCAAACACTAGTAAGTGGTGAGCTCATCGGGTGATGTAAGTTGAACATCGTTCACACTCGACCGCAGCTCTCGCATTCGGAATGACTCTTCACCTAACATGACCGAGTGTTTAGTTATGCCAATTCGGACGTACCTAGTGTGATCTCAATGGCACAATGGTAAACACAGTTGTTTCATGAGAACGTGAGCTACAGTTCAAATTCCGAACATTAGATACCAACCACGACAGGAATACCCAAAGTATTGTTTCCACACTTTGATTGTCTGTCAACAAGACTAACAACGGTACATTTGTTCCGTGTATAAGTTAAGCTGTAGGGAAAATAGTTCAATTGCATTAAGAAAAAATGTACAAGAATTAGCGGCCTGCCGACAGTGGAAAGAACACAAATTCACAGAAGAGGACAAATTTGTAAAGGTTGCATTAAGCTGTGAATCTGTAGATAAAGAGTGCAGTGAGTGCTTCTTCTACGGCAAGTGGTGATATGGCCGTATTTAAATTTGGTGTTATTTTGAGGTTTACAAGGTATATTGGATCCTGAACAATCATACAAGTGTGATTTCTATGACCTTTATGAGAAGGAAACGGGGTTTGAAATTATTGTAGACTAATTGTCAAGCTTGGCAGACGGGAGTCCTACAGCGTGCACTTCTGTGAGAGACCAAAACACCAAGTGTGCACAAACAGTGACTACCAGATGAATACTAATTCAAAACAATAATGAGACGATTATGTTAATTTGTGGTTACTGATGTGACAGATTTGTTTCAATATTGAGTCTCATCCAAAAACACAAATACGCCAAACTACTCATCAGTAATACAATTTCTATGCTCAGCAGTGGCGTTGGTGGATTCCAGCGTGAACTGTTTGAGAAATCCTGCCGGGGCAGTCGATCCCCTGAATCATTTGGTGGATTCCATATGAGACAGTGGGACGGGTGGGTAACAGAGTCCAAATGTGAAATTTTCGAGCTCCTGGTGTGGCTTCGTAGCTCAGCTGGTAGAGCGCTTGCCGTATTGAGGCATGCTGTGTCTGTCGCTGGTTCGAATCCAGCCGAAGCCCTGACTTTTCACAATTGGGTCTCATCTAAAAAGAAATTGTAGTTAATTTACATGCAGGAGTTTACACCTATGTTATGACTCCGCAGATCTAACCTTGTTCAATACTCATCTTCTAGGCCGACTGTAAGCAGCACGATCTACACAACGTCACTTCATCTCTTCAGTATGACAAGGCACAACAAATTAGGTTTCTGAAAAATACCAGAAGAACACGTCACCACACTGTTCTACCAATCATTCAGTCATCCCAATTGGTAGTTCGGTTGAATTATTCGTGCAGTCATTAGAGGACACAGCAGCTAGATTGAACTACCCATGAAATATGTCATATTCGTGGCCTGAACCGGAATCGAATTGTTAGTCACTGCAGTTACAACTTAGATCTCGCTGACCCAACTGACCGAACTATAGAAAAATGTAAAACCACTATAACACAACACGAGAATCGATATACCAACGTCTCTGTTAATGTGAAGTAATGACACAAGATCGTTCACGACAAAAGTGATTCAACACACCACTGCAGCATGTAATTGAATGCATAGCAATTTCATTCACATGCACATAGACCAAGTTTTGCCATTTACGTGAGATGATGCGATAAGAAAAATGTCTGGACCAAAGTTGACACAAACAGCAACGATCAAGGTACGAAGTTTGATAAATGAGGTATTGATGTTCATTCAGTGGGCTGGTACCATGGTGATATGAAAAAAACATTTTAGTGCTACAGCCACACAAAAAACCGACCGGTTTAGACAACAGTCGATCCCAGAATTTAACTCAAAAACGCATATTAGTATTGAACAAAGGCTGGGATAACAATGCAACTTGTCAAGGGAATAATATAGCAGAGATCACAATCACGGAGTGAACACAATTCAGGCATATAAAAATTTTAGAAGTCTTAATTTGGAAACTAATTCATTTTTACACGCACCGTTGGTTTTAGATTCATAATGACAAAAGTCCAAACAAAAGTAAGCATGTTTTTGGGATGAAAAAAATGAATCGATTAGTAGCTGGTAATTGTAGTTCAGGATTATGACGTGCGAAACAGGAACTCAGTATCGCGTGTAGATAACCGGTGGTCTCATCGGTACACATTCGAGCATGCTAGCTCATGTTCACAAACCGAAGTTAACAAATGTTCTATCACCTTCCGGTCAATTTAATGTGAACAGAACTGCGAATACAAGAATGTCTATAAACACAACATGGGAAGGCAGAGGTGCACGACTTGATGAACAGCGTTGACAGTCGGCTGTGGTCAAAACATGCAACGATGTTGGCTGTGTAAAACCATGATGATTGATGAAACAGGAAAGCAAGTTCAACCAATTCTAGTTTGTGGATCTCGGTAATGTGGTCATTTGGATGTGTAATCACACCTGCTACTTATTAGCCATGCCATCAATGTCTAAATAAACTAGTTCACAGAGTCTAAAACTAAACTAAGCATGTGAACAATAGTGGAAGTAGTGATCAGAAATACAGCACAAAGAGAACTGGTGGTAAAATGTCACAGAAGAACCTGTGCATCTAAGGTTGCTTTGTATACAGTCAATTCTTCTGGCGTCGGCGGCACACATCAAATTTTGTTTGGATTAGCTCAATAACGTCAAATCAAGTGTGTCAGCGGTAGTGAACTAGACAGGAATCTCTACTGCAATACAAATTGTCAATGGTAGCTGGGGCCTCAAGCTAGAGTTGAATTACCGTGTGTAACCCAAAGCAAAGAAATGTAGATTATAGTACCTCTTTTCAACTTTAGGAAATGTGCAAATTTGTTGTTTAATTCAATATTTTCAAGTTGACCATCACTCACATTTGATCGCAGCCTTCGCATTCAG
>QNGE01001515.1:61517-108808 GCA_008508345.1 Paragonimus westermani | reverse complement strand
CGATCAACCTGATAGCTGCTGCTAGACAGATTCGGGAGAAGTGCAGGGAACGCAACCGCTCTCTGTATGACCTCTTCACGAACCTTACCAAGGCGTTTGACCCCGTGAGCCGCGAGGCGTTGTGGACGGTGCTTGGTAAGCTTGGATGTCCAGGTGAGCTCGTCAATTTCGTTGGAATGTTGCATGTAGGAATGAAGGCGAGGACACAATCATGTCGATCGACCCGTGATGATTCTGACATTGTCAATGGCGTGAAGCAGGATTGTGTGCTAGCACAAAACCCAATCTGTCTGTGTTCGGCTGCTATGCTAACAGTGGCTTTGCAGGACTCGGCGGAGGATGGCGTCGAGGTCGAGTACCGCACGGATGGGCGATTACAGATTCGTCGATGTTTCGGCCCCCAAACCTGTTTAACTATCCGAACGATGCACATTCTTCTGTTCGCAGATGACAGCGCGCTGCTCCCACACAATGAAGACAAACTTCAGCCATGCATGGCTACGGCTTTCGCGATCACGGCATCCACGTTTGGATTGGACATCAACACAAGTAGGACATTTCCTTTCTCTCCCACTTCTACCGACTTTGACACTTCCTACATCTGCGTCTGTGATTCGCACCAATGATGATGGTACCGACAGTTGCATGAAATTTTGCTACTTGTGTGACAACATGTTCACAGATTTACCCGTGGACCGCGAGTTACGGGCTCGTGTGGCGAAGGCTAGTGTTGATTTCGAAAGTCTTGAAACACGTGTTTAGAAGAACCACAACCTGGATCCGAGCACTAAGCTGTGTCTATTGCTCAATCGTGCTGGCTGTACTGCTATACAACAGTGAAACGTGGACATTGTGTGGGCGGAACTTGCGCCATCCGGACCGTTTCCATTTGCGGTGTTTGAGACGCATCTTGGATATTCGGTGGGCGGTCATGTTTCCGAACACTGAACCACAGCGGCGAGCGGATATAGACGAAATGGAAGCCATGTTGATGCTGAATCATCTCCGTTGGATAGGTCACGTCCGCCAAATGGGTGATGACCGTATTCCGAGGCAGATGCTGTATGGACAAGTGAAATCTGGTAACCGAAATCCCAGTTGTCAAAAGCGGAGATACCAGGATGTTTTGCATGTAAGTCCTCTGCATTGTAACACTGATGTCAGATGTTGGAAGAGTTGGCGTAGAACCGGATGGTCGAGAGAAATATGATCCGGACGGGTGTCCGCAAATTCACTGAGCAATTATTGTGCGACCGAGAACGGAAGTGCACAGTACGCAAGGGAACCGTCGGTGACATAGACCGTGGTTACATAACTATGTGGCGCTGCGATGAATGCGATCACGAATGCGCTGCCCGTTCGGGATCAGTAGGTCATCAACATATTCATAATACACCGTCGGCCAAGGGACAACGAGTACGTCAGAGTCAAGTAGATTATCTCAATCATACCCATTTTTATCTTGTTCACATCGATAAACAAATTTCGTCGTTTGGATCTCACCCACCCTCATTTTCAGAAACCTGAGTGTCTGTGGCCTCTTCTTTTCTCTAGCTTTGTTGCTGCACTGCCTGACGAGCGTTTTGTCTGTTTTCTTCCAGTCCAACTTCGCGTTTCGCTCTTACTCCGTATCCTCTCTAGAGCACACTAACATATATCCACTTACTGAACCGTTTGTTGTATTATAGTTTCAACATTTACCCTCCCAGTCTAGATCTCACCAGTGGAGTCGCTCACTGTTTCCATCTCGGGAGTTAAGGGTTTCACTTTCGAGCTAGCCTAGCAATTGGCTGACCAGCATTGGCCGACTGGACACAAAGGTCTCGCCCACATGCCTCCTGGTCTCATTTCTTCGAGTTTACACTGGATGTGTGGTATGTGAGTGGAGCCACAAATGGTGCGGCGCAAGCCACTTGTGGTGATGGTTAAAGCACAGGCATCCTTTAGCTTCGGTTACTATGACAGCCTGATCCGTACGGGATACCGCCAATCGTGAAAAAACGGTTGAATCAACATATCGAGTTGCCGAAATATTGAATTAATGTGAATATGTGCGTTCCCGCTCTTTGTTTGTCACTTTTTTTCTGATGTGGATGATCCACATTTATTAGATTTGTGGCTACCTAGTGTTAACCAACTGCTAACACTGCAACAAAAGTGTAGTTTCTGTTCTGCTGAAATTGTTATAGGAAGCCTAGTGTTCCAAAAAAATATCATACTCGAGTTTCGCTTTTATTAACCCTCATTTCTTGTGAGCATTCTTGTCCTTCCGAAATTAGAACGTCGGCAAGCGTGCCTCGAAAGTCGACCACGTTGACCACTGCGTCGCTTGATTCACATCGAGGAAAACTTTTCTTGGGCTGAGTGGCGTCATATTTTGGCTACACCAGCCCAAATGCTAAGAGAACCAGCCTTCATCTACAGTCAAATGGTTGGTCCTGGTGTGATTTGCAGTTCCACTGAGCACCCCGTGGACTGAGTTGGAAAACATCTTGCACCTTGGTTCCGTTTTCCTAAAGTGATGTCGAAAATCTAGTCTGAGTTGTTTTACTACCGCAGTGTTTGGGACAGTGCTTGGTTAGGAAGAGAAGCGTATGTGAAGTACCATCCGACTCTACACATATTATCCATCACAATACAGCTACAAAATTTTGTGCATAGCCCTGATCCGACCTCAGAAATGTTTTACACTTTGACACACCAAAGCGGCCTAGGGAGCCCCCGTTACTGTCTACACCACAGTAATCGAGCAAGTTCTGATGTAACAGTCGCACTACGCTGCCCATCGAGACAATGTACGGTAGTTATGGGTGAACATGCATGTACACCACTCAAAGTCCTTTCTGACTGAACCGCATGAACACGGCGTTTTGGTCCAGTGTTCAACAGAATATAAACGACTGATTAGTAACTGCATGAAAATGCTACTGACGATAGAAATTAAATAAAAATGGACAAAAAGTACGGTGAAATCCCCCTATAAAGACCCAACCAATAAACGATCGTATTACCTCGGCGAGCGCCCGTTTGGCAACCATAATCTCGTCATAGTAAGCATTAGTCACTGCCATGCATAACCGCAATTCCGGTTACTAGGTCCAACAAAAAATTCACTTCGTCGCTTGACTATCATTATAATATAACATTTTACACACTTTGCGACACGGGTTTTATGCGAACGACCTTGAAACGACTTCAATCACAGAAAAGGTCATTGTTAAGCCGAAAGATGAAGGTACCTTGAACCAATTGGAAAGGTGACTGGTCATCGGCGAACCAAACTGGAGCGATGAGTGTCGGGTACACAACAAATTGTAAGCAATGTGTGAATCAGTGGCATATAAAACTGAAAGACTCAGTGCGACGTATGACCGCAAGACTTGATACCTTAAGCTCAGGAAGACAAGGGGAGAGATTTCTTTGAATGCCAGCAGGCAGCCACCAAGATCGATGTGTGAACAGATAAGAACAAACAAAATTCAGGCTCTAGACACCAGGAAATGGACGATCGGTAGCGTACCAATGTCCAGAGAGAGACACCAACTAGAAAGATGACTTGTGAAGACCTACATAAAATGCATGTCTGTTATGTAAAGGTTGGGAAGAAAAGTGTATCAATTTTCGGCCTACCACTGCATCAGAAAGCCACCGAAATGCTTTCCAAGTTAAAATCCGCCGAATGTTTGGCCAGGGCTGGTTGACTTTGAAAGTTGTTTGTTAAAAAATATCAGCTCACGTGCTCTTTTTGAAGAAGATGCGGATGTGTCCGCAGCCCCTGTAAAGGACTGGCTGACTCATCCGCAATACAAAGTGGAGGGAAATTAACCGAATAGCATTTCCGGTGTTCATATGCATGCTTTCGAAAGGAAAGGAGTGCCAACGAGGAAAGCACTGCAAAGAACAAACCAATGTTCGGCTAGCATGCAGTGTTACAAAGTGTAGCTGGCGTATTTGATGGGGAGCCGATGGGTTTTACGAAGAGATCCACTGCCTTTGTGTGTAACTTATGAGACGAGTCCACAAACACAAATGACCATGACGAGCCCCCGTGGGTGAGGATACTGAATAACAAGATGGCGCTTGAAGATAGAGTCGGCTTGACAACCGTTTTGTTCACATAGAACTCCTTGTCCCGAAGCATGACGTCAAGTGTACAGTTTTGGAAACAGAAATAATCCGGGTTGATAAGCTGGTATACACAAAACATTTGCTAAGACACTTTGTATCGAGGATGGACTCGACGAAATTAGCAAACCATAGAATCCACATAATGGCTTAGGAATAAATTGAGTGATACAGTCCAACGACTGGTGATGGGATGAGGGAGAACTTCATTCTCTGCCATCAGGTCACGTTCCGGTAATGATGGATTGTCGCAAACATGGAATGAAACCATTCAAGCAAGTTTCACCAGTAAGGGAGTATTTTTTTAACATTGCTTAAGCGTTTAAGCTTGCAACTGGAGGATCCCGAAAAATTCGGTAAATTTCTATTAGCCGTTTTACGTGTGTATGTTAGGCAACGTTGTGAAATGAACACATGACCACTTAGAAGGTAGAAAGAAAATTGGAACTTTCAGAGTAAAGGGGAGAAAAATGCACGTCGATTGGAGAAGTTATAGTAAGTGCTGCTCAGCTTCTATTGTATGCTTTCCAAATTCGCCTACCAAAGTGACTGGTGTTGAGTAGGACTTGTAGGAGACTCATTGCGAACAATCGGAAAAAGGAACAGAATACTTGATACATAAGTAGTTGGTGATGTCAAGTAATCTGTACAAAACACATACGAGGATCAACTTCTCTCTTAGCTTTTTCGAGTGATATTTCATCGCTAATTTACGCAAGACTTCTCACGGTGATTAAACTTCTTGCGCAATCAATTTTCCCGGTCTCAAACAGCAGTCGCTATGTCAAGGTTTTATTACACCTTTCTAAGCTGCCGGCGAAACCTCAAGTGTACTGACCTCAACTTGACAGTCCTATCCTACATTTAGTTGAGTAGAATCAGATCACGGATCTCAATTACATAGACTTGTTCCGAACAGTGTATGCCATTCGATCGCCGGCGTTGTGTTAGCAGCGTACTAGTTGTCTAGAAAGGTACTGGATATATTTTGCCTGCGCAAACCAAACATGCAGTTGCACAACAGCAAACGATAAACGACGTGAGATGTGTGATGGAGACAGACTGTCACCTTGGACGGGTGGCTCATACGGATGCGAGAATGGCGAACCAGATATAAACACGCATGGAATTCCGGTGAAGACAAATGCCGAAAGGTCCTGTATTGAAAACCGTGAGCCTGTTTCGAAGATTCCAGGATTATCGAAAGTTACTGGGAGAAAACAGTTATCCCAGTACATCAATGTCTAGCTTCTCGAATGTAATGAACGCTGAAGAGCAAAGGGTATAAGCAGATTCATGCGGATGTTCGGTGCCAGTAGACTCCCACCTGTGACAGTTTCGTGCGGAAAGAGCGCATTCTTGAACTTTGCAGTAACCTCACAGGGTTCGGCTTGATACGGTTTGGCTAGAAAATCCGTCTATTCGTCTAACCCACAGTAGGTTTCACCGTTGACAGGTGGCTAGAATAGTCAATGATGGCGTATACATATTTCACCAAGCACGCACACAACCATCAGGCACACAGAGCTGCAATCTGAATTCACAGTTTCATACTATCCGCTGATGGAGGTAGCAGGCTGTCTACCAATCATTGCAACAGTCTGAGTTCCATGAACACATGCACTGGATTTAACGTCCCAATGAACGCGAATGAACCCACTGATATGGGGGTGATAGTCTAATCTAGTCTAATCTGTGTGAGCTGAGATCACAGACGATAACACATTTTGCATAAAAACAAACAAATACTCCGTAAAACATATCCCACTTGGTTACGAGTGGCAATTTCCGGATATGCAGTGTGGACATTGAAATGTGTTTTCCGATACTGGTGATGTGAGATAGCTCTTGAGAATAATCCCTCCAGATTATGGTAGTACAGATCAGATGGCATGAGACAGGGGAATTCAACTGATTCATTGCCAGAAGAACACCAGTTACGAGCACGATTCATCTATCAACTCAACTGTGGTCAGATTAGCCTATCAGACGTCTACCAAGCTCTGACAACGAAGATAATGCCCAAAACCCCAAATAAAATGTTCACAAACATTGGTTCACTTAATCGGCGACACTTAGTCGTGATCATGACGGATAGTGAGTCTGTCGATGGGTTTTAAGGTATGCCGAAGCCTGAGCAACACTTAGCTCAACACACACACACACACCAATCGTAGGCGTACCCTTTAGTCAGCAAGCCTCGTAAATAAGGTCAGACGATCGATTTAGCACTTCAGCTGCTAGACAATGTTAGACAGTGTGGATGACGCTGAGTCACTCTACTCTGTCTCGTAAACTGCGGGATAGCCATTAGAGAAACAGTTCGATAAAGACTTCTGTAAAAATGGGGAGGAGAAGTCCCAGCAAGATAGAAGAAACACGGCCGACACGAATAGTGTTCCATGTCCACTTTACGCAATTGTCACGCGTTCAGTGGAACTAAGTTGCCAAAAAAGCCGGTAAGATGATAAACCCGTGTCAAGGAGGACTGAACTGCAAACACGTTGTGAACAGCACCGGTGATTTTAAGAAGCTTAGTAAAAAACACATGCTAGAGTAACACACGCAGAGTAAGTAACTAACCCTCTCAGATCTAGGCGGACCCGGCAACCCGTAAGTTGTAGACAGGAAAAAAAAGAATTACCTGAAGGCCGCTTGTGAATCAGCGTGACTTTGAATAAGCCTCTAGTATGAATAGCGGTACTATGCAATGGTTAAAGAATACAACTACTTAATTACTACGTTTCGTCGATTTTGACGGAGGAGTCGACATCGTTGGATAGGTGTGGGACCAAGTCGTGATTGGCAACCAATGCCTCGTCCATAACACAGTATGACGAAGCACAACAAACCATTTTGTCCGCCACTAGAGGAAAAGGCACTAGACTATGTATTATTCATAAATCTTCGAATACAGGCTCTTGGTTTGATCCTTAATCCCGTATCTTTTGCGTTTCCGCCACTCGTAGTTTAATCAGTGATAATCATTTGTTCGATGAGGATGTTGTTAAGCTGTTGATATGATTGTTCCGTTATCGACAGTCCTACTGTAACTTGCAGTCGAAACCAGCAAGTGCCCACGGATTGAATTTGACTTGTGTAACAGAGCGTGATGCTGTGTTGTTGGCACCATTTTAGTTTTCGTGTAAGTCGTGTGCATGGTTTACTGGGTCTTTGGCTCATGGTTGTTTGTGTTGCTTCCTTTTACAGGACTGTTTTTAGAACCCCTTCTTCAAAAGAACGCAGTCTCCGGTGCCTCCACGTTGCCCCAACGTTGGTATGCGAGTATAACGGACACTCAGAGTAAAAACGGTTGGCTTGCATGTTATTACGATTTGGGATGAGGTTTGCCAGATCATTCGTTTGTGTACGTAACTTTGCCCTGGAATACTCCCTTTAAACGTTCTAACGAAATTAAACGGTTATTCACACACGGCAGATTTTAATTCGAGAAGGATATGCTTCTTCATTCTGTTTTCTGTTTGCAGAATCTTTCGAACAAACACGCACACACGCTCAGAGAATTGACAGGACTGTATTCTCCAGGTATAATGCTCATCAGTTTGGTCATCCTGACAACGTTTCTTGTCGAACATGAAGAAAACTTATTAAAATAAGCCTGGTAAACATCATTTACCAGGCCGAAAATGCGGTGACCCTCTATAACCTGGGTTGGAAACATCATATCGTGGTGTGTCAAACAATGTTGGTTACTCAAATATACAACTCCTGAATTCAAAGCTGAACATTTCAGCGTAGTTTTTACATCTATATAAAATTCCTACCCACCCCTTCCGAAAAAGTGATCAACTCTTGTTTGCTCTTGTTGGAGCTCATCAATTCAGAATCGAGTTTGTTGATCCCTCTGTCAATGACTTAAACTGGGCCCGAAAGGTTGATTAAATCTAATAATTGGGTACGCGTAATGATGGAGTTGCTGGATCACCTGGATGGGGGAGAGGTACAATAATTACTTCGATTACTTCAATTCCATCAACTAAGATTATGATCAATCAGTACAAATATATGCAATACTGGTGAGTTTCAGTGGGAGGGAAAGTTGTGTAGAATGCTTTGTTTCCAGAAGGACTGACCGAAAAGTCTATTTGAATGCAAGAGCTACAGTCAGATGTGGGTGCTATCAAACCTGTGTCAACTAATTCTCCTAATATCCACTTCCTTCTCTCACCCACAGTTTAGACAACAGATTTGTTAATTCTAAAAAGAGCCCAAGTGATGCGGTAATTACGAGAGAACACGGTGAAACTGTTTACCAGTGTTGCGTATCTTAGACAAGGAACAATGTAATAACAACCCATCCGTAATCACAGTTAGCACGCATGGAAACCCGGTCAGACGTTTGGACAGTGTCACTCATACATAAACGGTCGACACTTGTCACTATAGATATCAGCGAGGCGTTGGAGTTAGTCAATAGAGTTGTAACTCTAGACGGTCTAACGAAAAAGAATGTTAACACCTTCAATTAACAGTCCGTAGTTAGACCACAGGAGGCCGAATTTTAACATGCCAAATGGAATGTGATGAAGATGCTCAGTTTCTTTTCGAATTTATATCAGGATTTAGACGAAATCCCATGATATGATCAACTGGCAACACAGAAGTGTAAACTATACATCTGGAATAGGTAAATGATTTTGCCCTAATCTCAACTCAAAGTAACTTTGACAAATTGTAGGCCTTCGACTATCAGGTTGGTGCTGAAGATGACATGTTACAGACCTGTCTAAGATCTAACTTGTAGGCACGTACTGATGACAGTGAACAGTTAAATTACCTGAGGTAAACAAAACCTGGTGTACCAACTTGTCGAACAGATTAAGAAGAGGCGAATATGTCGTACACATATAGGACAGTCCCCTAAAATACAAGGACCATACAGGAAACACAGGTAAATAAGGTGAATGATCGATTGCCGAGATTACCCTCCAACTCTCAGTTAGATTGGCACAGTCAGTATGTAGCATAGGTAAGAGCCATTTATTCCATTCTGCGACACCTACACAACCCAAGTTTAGCGAGATCACGACATGCCTGGCTTTTGGTGAACTTGTAAGTTTATGTAGGGGGGATTACCATTAAACATAATTAATTATAACAGGTTGAGTGCGCAGTAATGTTTTTTAGAAATGAGTAGGAATTAGGTAAACTAGGTAGTAATTAGAAACAAAGGGACTGCATACGTTTAGCAACGTGTTACGAGAAGACCGACCGCTCCAAAGAGTAAAAGAGGCGCCCGTACGAGGCGCTTGAATCGAAACCACTGGTTAGATGCTGTCACAATGTGTGTAAGAATGCAGAGATGTTATCAGGCTTGCCTAGACTATGACCAGAAACAAAGATACCTAGTTTCACTGACATTGTGGGAATCTTCGTTCTCCACCAATTATTAGTTAAGGACGACCGTCTCCATGGTGAAGTTTGAAACAGCCATGCCTTTCGAAACGTGTCGCTTACGAACGTACGGTTTTTCTGCCAACGCTTAATGGCTATCCGATCTAAAATTCAATCTATTCTATAAGTTGCACTTCAACCGTCTGCTGAAAGTATTACTTTTGGTCGCCGTCGCTTTGCATAAAATTGGAAGTGTACGGAAAGCCAGAGCGTCCGTCAGTCAGTAGAACTATCTGTGATGCAGGCAACTCACTCATCCATAATAAGTCCGGAAGGTTAGATCGTTCAGCAGAATAATTTAAGAGTCAGTTTAGCTGGCCTCTTGCTTCTACTGTTACCGCTACGAACTTGCAATGTAGTACCCTGATCACCAAATTTAGAACGACCCACTAAAAATAAGGCCCGTAATTACATTTTAGGTCCCAGACTCTATAGAGCTGCTGGCCCAGATGATCTCGCGCCAACTGTTTTTGAAGTAGGTGGAAAGGCGTTGGCAGGGACCTTGACTCAATTGGTTCAGCTAGTGTGGACGAGAGTGAACATCCATATTCAAGAAATGTGTCATACAAAGAAGCAGGAACAGTCGGCTTGTCTCCAGTCATTGCCAGCGTTCTGACTTCCATTACATTTGACCGAAGCATTGTAGCTTGGAAGGCAGGGATCAGGGAAGTGCTGGCGGGATTTCGTCCTGGACGAGGATATGCTGAGCACATTTTCATTCCTCGTGAAACTTTGGAACAGTGTCGTGTATACCACCGACCAACAACTGCCGTATTTTTCGACCATAAAAACGCGTCTGATTCGGCGAACCGATTCCCACTTTTACAGTTGCTTGAACGTAGCGGTATACCGATCAAGTGTGTGAACATAGTGTCGGCGCTTTGTTCCCATACTATAATAATAATAATAATTCATTTGAGGTTTACGGTGAATTGTTCGACAGTTCCAACACCATGAGCGCCGTACGTCAAGGCTATCCTTTTTTGGTTTTGTTTAATTTTGCCATAGATGAAACACTGGAGGGTGGTCTGCGGTACTCACAAGATGCCGGCGTGGATCTCTTTACTGGTTGAACACTGACTGATCTCGATTACGCTCACGATATGGTGTTGCTGTTTGACAAGTTTCAGCCGGCACAAACAATGCCAGACGCTATTCCGCAATCTGATAGACAATTTGAAACGCGCTTTTGCATCCTCAAAATGCAAAATGATCCCGCAAGGTTGCCGCGATTACGTAGATTTAGTGTCTCATAATGAAGTCATGAAGGTTGCTGACCGGTTTGTGTACTTGGGAAGATGCATCAGCTGCAGCGACGGAAGCGTAGAGAATGAAATGGAGGTGTGTATCTCCAAGGTTAGAGCGGTATTCACCAATCTAGGACAGTTCTGGCGACAGAGAATTCACATGTATGGGATTGTGATGGCTGTGTTGTTTTAGGGATCCGAAACCTGGTTGCTTAGGGTAGATATGAACCATCCTCAGGTAATTGGCCACAGGTTTGTGTTTGATCGCTCGCGTCAGATGACATCAACTAGGTTAGGAAGGGGGCTTTTGGTTGTGATTACCGAACGATTTCTACTGTACTATCGTTACGTCTAAACAGACTCAGATGGTTAGGTCACATACTAAATATGTCAGCTAGTCGTCTGTCATACCGGACACTCCGCCGATGCTGCGGCTGACTGGTATAAGATGTGAGATAGAAAAATGAAGTTGTTCGCCAAGGAGTTGGACACTGCAGGTCTCTAGAATTAACAGAGTCAGTGGCTAGATAATTTAGTTGGGATAGCGGTTAATCTGGTCCATTAACGTGAATGTTGTTATTGTTCGATCGAGTTGTCTGTGAATCAAGTGTGGACAAGTAAAGCCGTTAGGAAGCTGTCTAGTTGATGATGCCTTACTTTCACCTATAGCTCGGTTGTTTGTTTAAGATATAGGCAACTTGTTGTTGTGTGTTTGAATATAGACGTGACCATTTTTAGAAGTTGCGTACCCTCCTCTAGCTTCTTTTTTCTCATTAGCTTGATTTTTTTCTTCATGGTTATATGGCAGTTAATCATTAGTGCGGGCCATATGTAAATTGCTGTCTCGGATGATAACGGAAGCCGAACACATTCTGAACTTGTTTAACATGGATTATGTAGGTGGCGCAGCGTACAGTAACGCTTGAGACAAATTATTTTACGTGTGGATGAACAGGCGAGCCCAGTTGACTTGTAAGGGCAAGCGGGGGTTTGGAACTATCAACCACATAGGCAAGTCAGGTTAGTTAAGATTCTGCTTGATGGGTACGGAAGCGTCCAAATTCACCACTTGACCAAAAAGGTCTCGCATGTAGGTAACTTACATGAACGTCTTTTCGACCATAGTTTGTAGCTCTCACCTGTCGCCACTTAGCGACATCGGAGGTCTAATTCAAATCATACTCCTTACTTTTGTACTAAAACACAACTTACCGTCCGTACGTGTGTTACCTTTATTGCCAGGTTCTAGGTGAATGGCCTCCGTGAAATAACACCGCACTAAACGTAAACACTTGTGGTCGGCCAGATGAGCTGAGTTGTATTTCCACAGGGCGGTTACATGAGTGCGCCACGTTGAATTTAATCGGGAAGTGAAAAGCTATTGACACGTTTCGAGTGGGCAACACACGACCTCGAATGGTTCGTTTTTTTAAAGATCTCCTGAACCATGGCTTGGAGACAGATATAAGGTAACTCCTCAACCAGAGACATAATATGTAAAGACAGAAGCGAACGGAGAAGATTCGGGAGGAAAAGATGGTGATCCACTCATGCTGAGGTTGGTTTGAACGAATACACTTCGGACGATCCCAACATCGTCCCTACGCTATGGTTATCCATGCCTTCATCGTGCTCGTTGGCGAACAGAAAAATATATCAGCGACCACTGTGTACTATGGGGTGCAGCACACGATGTCTGTGGCAGCGGGCTAGAGTGGGTTGAACAGATAAGTATCAGTTTAAACTTATCAAAGAAGATCGTCGTAGTCGAGTGTGACAAAAAAATTGGCAATAGATTTAATACATCCAACGCAACGATGGTTAAATTCATGCTTGTGTTGGAATTCAGGTGAACGAAATAAGTGAGCCGGTAAGGCTAGGAAACAAGCTGAACAATGAGATCCGTGCGAATGTGTCCCAAGGATAATCATTTCACGCTGGTAGCCAATGCGAAAACAAAATGCATTGCTGTATGTCCTCCGGATAATAAAAGACATTTTTATTGCATCAGCAGGAGTCCAAGCGTTGTCATGGGAACCTCAACCAAAAGGTCTCAATCCGATTGATATGTTTGGGAACAGATGGATCACACTGATGACGTAGTTAGTGACACCGAAAGCTCATTCTAGCTGAAACATATACTTGTCAATGTACGGAGCGAAATGCTTGAGTCGTGCATCAAGGAGCTCGTAAGAGGTGAAAGATAAGATTACATACTGTTATTAATACAGACGGGGCAGCGACTAAATTTGGTACAATGATTGTCAGAAGTTGCTCTTCTTAGGGTAGCCAGCCAATGTTTGATGAATTGTTGCTCCATGACTTGAACATGTAGAGGTGGAAAGGGGGACATTTTTGTCGGACAATGTATGTAGGATAGGTTACTGTTCAACGCAATACAACAGCATGCTGCCCACAAATCAAAAACCTGAACGGTCCAGATTGATGCGAGTTCTCAGCACGTTGTCCATACGATAGCAAGACGTGTTAATCCGAGCTTGGCTCGGTGGAATACATAGTGATCATGATAGATGACGTTCAGATGAGTAGTGAATCCACGCATTTCGTTAACCGAACACTATGTCATTAGTTCAAGCCATACCAAATCCTCTAGTGTTAACTTGCGGTCCCCAAATTTACGACTATTACAGACAACTGTCGCACCAAATTTGTGTCAAGTTTTGAACTCACACACCGCAAAGCATTTTGGCTGCCGTGAAGTATACTGGAACATACAGTGAAAGAACAAACAGCGTGGTTTGCAACGCTCAGCCTGGGCGGATAAATTGTCTATTTAAAGTCAACCGCTTAAGCTCAGACCTGTCGCACGGTCAGATACAAGGAGTGAATGCCAACTAAAACACAATGAACGAAGAAATATGTTGTGATAAGTTAAACTTTCACAGCTAACCACGTCTTTCGGCTTCCTATGGACATTATAAATCAGCACCTTTAGAAAAGAACCAATAGACTAGAATTTCGCTTTTTCTAGAACCAGTCAGTAGAAAAACCGACAGGCACATTCTTGTCACGACCGGGACTAGAACTCCGGCCACGTTCTCATGAGACAGCCATATTGATAACTGCGTCATTGAATTCACATTAGGAAAGACCGAGTTATCGAATGCCAACGTGCAGTAACACTCGTGTGTAAATAATGCTCAGATTGTTCGACCGTTTCGAGAAAAGGGGGTACAAAGTAATGGTCCTGTCAACTCCAATCGATGACCCCACGACGAAAACTCTCCTAGTTGAAATCAAAGAGCTCATTAACTTGGGTGATATTTCGATTACCAGTGAGTAGTACAGCACTCTACTTAATACAACTTGGGCGTTGCTCATAAATGATCACGGTCAGTCTCTTTCAAAGGGAAGTACTGAATTCCGGTTCCGATTTTTTTAGAGCTCTTGAGGCGGCTCGTTGACCACTGCGTCATCAACCACACGTTAGGCAAAACTAAATGAACACATCTGAACCGCTTGCACGGGTCTTTATGAATATGGATCAAGCAACCGGTCATTATTCAACCATACAACTTTGCTTACTGGTTCACTCAACCGAACACAACCCCATCGAACTCGACATGCTGATTGTCAGAAACGAAGAGCATTCAATTTGAGTGTGGAGGACGGATTGATGTCTTGATTTCACTTTAGGAGTTTAAAAGAAAAACTACGGTGATGGACGTTCTAAGGTGGGTACACAAAATGATGGTACGAGCTTTCTACCATTACAACGTGAAGTTGACTCACTCCACGTACGGCCTGCTATCCGATCAACCGACAGGAGTGAGAGAGACCTCTATACTCACATCGTTAACGGTTCGGGCAAACAGCAACTTGTTGCAAGAACGTTCATTAGTAACACTGTCCGTTCATGAGACCCAAGTCAACTGGAATGATGTCGCACGGACCGCCAAGTCACCTCATATTATTGATTACCTATCGTGGACTAATCGATCACGTGATTTCTGTCCCATGAAACACCTACTGGAACACAATAATTGTATGCCTTTCGGAAATATAAAATAGTGGACCTTATTGTATCTGAGATTAGCGTTTTCGTGGACATGACGGCAGGCAAAACAGGAGCATATCGCGAAGATTTTCAAAAACATGTGCAGTAACCATCACAATGTACAAGACCAAAGACACTGACCATTGATTGCAAGTCCAATTCATACCGACTGCCCCGGTTCTTTCGTTGACTCACTATGTACGTCGCTCAGGATATGGTTTTCGGTCAAATGGCGTCGTGACAGACAGGTAAATGACGTAACTTTTCAAAGTAAACAGGACTGGAACTCAGGATCAAGTGAGCCGCAGTCATTACCGTTACTACGGAGAGTTACCTCGAACCCTAAGTTGAGAGGGGTTCAGTCACAATAAAGCATTAAACTTTTATTTTGTTCAGACCGGTACAAGAGCTATAGGCATCTATAACGTATCCCCTTCACTGAAGTACTCTGTAATGTGACTGGTATTCGGAAGACAAGAGTTTGCAATCAGACTGGACAAACTATTTCTGTCCCCGCTGTAACCAAATACTCGTTTAATAACCTAACAGTAAGAGCCCGTTCTCCAACAAAATGCAATCATCTACCATAAGTAACAACGATAACAACGTAGAACCAAACAAAAAGACAGTGAATATAGTAACCCTGACTACTGATTTTTCGCCTGCTACAAGAGAATATTGATTCGGGTCACCTAGGCAACAAACAGAATCATTTCTGATACAACGGACGTGCATACGAAAGTCGACCAGACAGATTGACATGTGAAACAGTGTGTACACCGGGCATGTGTGAGAGGAACAAGAGTACACTGCCAAAAGAAACTCTTCTCCAAAAAAAGTGAATTCACTCACCAGGAGCATACTTCAGGCCCCACCAAATGGATGGAGGCATAGCTGCATGATGAAAGACGTGTAGAAAAGTGACTTGGTCGACCCGTCCTCGTACCAAGAAGAAGACCGTGTCCAACATTTCGACAAATTTTGAGAAGTAAAACAAGTATCCTAAGAACACCAGGGGATCTGTCCGCCTGTCTGTCGGGTCCGGGGCTTCCACACATCCCAGACCGTAGTGCAGTTTTCGAACGTAGTACAGTGATGCCACAACTAAGTATGCCGAATAGAAGACCATGACCACATTGTACAAAATTATCAGGTATTTCACTGTGTCCCATCCTTCCCGGGAAAGAGATCGACTGGTGCTTCCTTTACTGCTGTTGTCGTTTTTGCTCCTCTCTCCGTCCGTTTTAAGCTTTGGTTGTACTTTGCAACGTTTTTTAATTTCAGCCCTCCAGGCACAGACGCCAACCACGTACGCCAAAGATATTAGTGCTGTCGGAGTCCATGACTGCATAAGGGGATAGGTATCCGACCGCGGATCGGATCGGGGTGGCAAAATTCCACTTAGACGACCAAGCCAATCCGCTCCAGCCATCGCAAAGCACCAGACGCTCTTCTACCACTCGGCGATGCAAGCGAAATGTGCCGGCTGGCTGGCTGGCTGGCTGCCGTCAATGCCATACGGCATGTGATGTCACGGGCCCACGCATTTACAATTGACCAATCAGCGCACAATTTGGCGCGTGGATGAACAAACACACGGTGCTGTTCATTGACCGATGAAAAAAGTAGCTGATAGTCTGATTAGAAGACAACGGGGCTTGACCGAAATTTAGACTGTATGCTTTACAATCCTGTACGGTGAGCGCGATGGGTATGGGGGCAGCTTGTTCTTTGCGTCACTCTGACCATGTTTCAATCAACAAAGCTCAAATTCTGAAGAACAAGTTACGATTAATGCAAGTGATTTTATGCTCAAGGACACACTGAATCAAAAGCAACCATGAGACGAAGAAACGGCGCTAATTAATTGTGAGGCCACTTTGGAAAGCAATATTTTGAGTCAAACTCCACAAGTTTTAATGAAACGTGTCATTGTTTTCTTTTTAAGATGCAAAGAAGTATTTGCAAGCTGTTCACTTTGGGTTTTTGGAAGCTCCATCACCAATAACCAATTTTGCAAAAGCGTGCCTTTCCGTTCATCCAGTGGTGCACAGAGGATTCACGTTAGTGCAATTTTTATGGAATCCAAGTCTGAGTTTCATGCTGGCTAACTGAAACAGCTAACATTTTCATTTGAAAGAAAACACTATATGCCCAAATAAGATATACGAAGTACATTATGTATCAAAGATCCAATGTGGTGGGAGATAAAATTTCATTCATGTAATCTAGCAACAAGAAGGAAGAGACACACTTTGAGTGTGTTGATGTGAAAAACTGAAGCCTCCATTCCATCCAATGATACTAACTCGGTTGTTGTTACAAAGATAAATCCTCCCCACTACAGAGTAACACCGCGCTATTTGTGGAAAGTAGACGATTTCTGTTCCTTTCATCGGCTGGGTCAGCAAAACTACGAGCAATCGGGGGATCTTCTACATGGAAAATAACAGTTTCCAAAAGCGTTTAGTTTTATGGTTCGTGAGGCAATGTGAAGAGTACTTGATAAACTTGGATGCTCATGTAAGTTAGTCTTTTTATTAGTCTGTCGCTTATGAGCATGAGGGCGGAGGTGCAATTGTGTAGATCGACCACTGATGATTTTGACACTGTTATGAACGTGAAACAGGACTGTGTCTCTGTCACAACCCTATTTACCCCAACTTTAACTAATGTGCTAACAGCTGCTTTTCAGAACTAGTAAGACAGTGTTTAAGTTAGACACTCCACTGGTGGTCGTCCGCAAAGTACTGGACACTTCGATGCTCCATTTCGGCCATGTGATTCGAAAAAGAACACCGTGTTGTTTGCAGATGATAGCGTACTAGTTGCGCACAAACAAACGAAATTCAGCTACTGGTCACGGTTTTCGCGACCGCGGCATTCAAATTTAGTTGGATGATCAACACAGATAAGAAATTTTCTCTGGTCCAACCTTCTCCGAGCGGAGGTGTTGTGTCTGCACCTGAAAATCCATTTCAATGGAGACATTGTGGATAGCTGCACAAACTAGTTACTTGGGTAACAACCTATCAACAGATTTGTCTGTGGACCACGAGTTGTGGGCTCACGTGGCGAAGGTTAACTCTACCCTCGAACGTCTTAGAAGACGTGTCCAGAACAACCACGGCTTGAAAATAAAAATTAGGCTGACTGTCTACCACTCAGTGGCGCTGTCTATGCTTTTGTACGACGGTACAACCTAGATATTGTATCAGAGTGATATATAGTATCTAAGCTGTTTCCGCCAGCAATGTCTGTGACGCATCTTGGGTATCCCGTAGTGGGAAATGGTTCGGAAGGCAGATGTGGATGGAATTGTGACCTTGCCAGTGCTTAATCAGCTTCAATTGCTAGGACATGTCCGTAGGATGGGCAACGAAGTGATTATTAAGCAGCTGTTGTTTGGACATTTGAAGCAGGTAAGCAAATTCCTGGTGTTCAGAAGCTACGATACCAGGATAGTATCCATATAAGCGTTTCGCAGTGTGCTAAAGATAATCGGTCATAGAGGGAATTAACCTTGAGCCGGACTGTCTGAGGGAATATGACTCAGATCAGCATCCAAAGATTGAATGATCAACGGTTGAGTGGTCATGAATTCAAGTGCGTGGTAAAAAAAAAGGGACCGTTGCTGCCATAGGTCATGTTCATATGACTATAAAGCGAACGCTAGTGCTGTTTTCGTACGTTTCAGAAAGAATGTGTGGAAGAACCAAAGCCTAAAGCTGGCCACTAAGCTCTGTGTCCACCACTCAGTAGTGCTGTCTATACTGCCGTACGGTAGTGAAACCTGGACATTGTATCAGCGGAACGTGCGCTATCTGAGTCGTTTCCATCTGCAATGCCTAAAGCCCATGTTGGGTATTCTGCGGTAGGATGTGGTTTCGAACACTAAGGTAATTCCGCGAGCAGACATGGATGGTACGATCGTCATGCTAAGGTTCAACCAGATCCGTTAGCTAGGACGCATCCGTAGGACGGACAAACAATGAATTCCGAAGCATCTGCTGTTTGGACAACTAAGAATAGGTACACAAATGAAGTACTATTGCCATAGGCCGCGCTGACATGACAATATGGCATTGCGATTAAACTCACTGTTCCATTTTGATAGGTCATTCAGCTACTCCAGGTATACCGTCAACTAAGCGACGACGAGTATCTCAGTCACAAGCAAGTTCTCAGTTATAAACCTTTTTTTAAGTACCTGTCACTTGTTGCCGTCGTTCGTTAAATCATCCTCTTTCTTTCTTAAAAATGTGCGCTATGGTGGCCTTCCACCCATCCTTCTCTTTTGCCTTCCCGTCGCTTTTCTTTCCAATTCTTTTTGGGGTCAGCGGAATACAATATTGTACATGTTGTTCCGTGTGCTGTCTTACGAAGATGCTCATATAAAGTTAGACTACAATTCCATATACAGTTATGCCATTTCTTGCCTTGTATTTTCGATTTCCTTTTAGCTTAGATCTCACCATTTGAGTCATTCCCTTGTTCAGTTTCTGAGTGATGAGGGTTTCATTTTCATACCAGCCTACAAGTCAGCAGTCACCGACTGGTCTCTACTCACACGCTGTTGATCCTGGTCCCCTGGACCCATATTGGGCATGTGGTGGTGAGTGGAACCAACGCTGATGCAACACAGGCCAAGTGTTTTGTGTTGTGGGCAGGCGTCTGTTGACTTTGATCATGGCAGCGGGCTACTACCGGATGTTAGGCTAGTAAATTATTCAGCAGACGTCGCACCTACCGTGTAGACAATTACAGGTTTAGTACTGTTTTCAGCTGATACACAATTTCGTTTCAGACTCAGAACAGATGAGCCATTTTTAACCAACAGTAGTTTGACCGCACAACAACGTAAGTGGAATTTGCAAGAACACGTTGACGAACATTCTGGACTAGTACAACCCCCAGTTGTTTTTGACCAAGAAAGCAGAGTACACGAATAGCTTGTATAGGAAACCGATAAAGAGGTAGATGGCTCAACACCACTTCGAATACAAACTCATTTGCATGTAACAATAATTTTGGGATACCCAATTCGATAATGCCACGTTCATGCACACAAAACACTACTTTTTGCTGGAGTGCCCTTCAGTGTTTGTTCTATTTTCGCCCGGTTACGTCGATACTTAGCTACTAGCTACTCTAATGTGATCGCTCGTCGTTACTACACTTTCACTCTCTCTCACACACACATCACATTATTGTTATGCGATCTATTTTTTCGTGCGTGCAATAATGTAACTTCACCACATTAAAATGCCGACCACTGACCCTGGGTATGGATAAACTAGTGAATCCAACCCATTCAGCCTGCAACGTGGAAAATACATTGAACATCGTTCGCATAGTGACTCTCACTCACCTGGTTTTAGGATGAAATAACAAGACTGTAAATTTTTACTAATCAGTTCGATTTCCGATATTACTAAATGGCCTTACAATTGCATTACACCTAGTCTTACGTCTCATGTTTATTTTCGCTTCAAGTTTGCTTTGGTTGCAAAACCTGATGCTAATCTTTGTATAACCTATTTCTATTCGCACAGAAGAGATTTTCTGCAGGTTGAAGGTTCCCCAGGATACTGCGAAAACCGATTGATCTGATAATCACTTCGCCCACAGGAATTGAGTTTATGCATACTGTGAAGGTCCGGTAGAGAGATTAGCTTGATTGCTTAGAGTCCACAGGAGGAGTTCTGTGTGTGATTACAAACGGTCATGTGTGATGGTTGATAGTCGTTCAAATCATTACGACCATTGCAAAATGGGAGATGGGTTTAGAGTGTTCTGGTGGACTCTATTACTGAAAGAAACTTGATCAATGTGCCAGTTTGTTCAAGCTAACTAGTTCTTTTAAACTGATCTTTTGGTGGAAAAATCAACCGACCTTATTTGTATGGTGTTTTTTAAGCCGACATCCAGTACAATCTGATAAAAAGTACGCGTAACTAGGCTGAGTTTAATGGGAGCACATAAAAAACAGAACCCAATTAAGATCTCTAAAATCGCACGGACAGATGAGCGCTTGTTGCTAACTTTATGCTGGGCCACCAAGGTAGCTGGACTATCAACCCCAACTGTTTATGGGCAGACAAAAACGGGCTGATAGGTCTGATTTATAGCATCTCAGTAAGTCGCATAATGCTCTTCTTTGTAATGCAAGGTAGAACACCGATTTTGCTAGCAGAACATACCTCGTGACTAGTCCCAGTTACGAGCTTAATAACTCCAAAAGGATGGATTCCTGTTTTGTAAGGTAGCCCGGGTGGTCGGAAGAACCATGAGGGTTTTTTACCTACAACTTTGGAAAGTGTGCGCTGATCTCAATGCCTAGCGAACACAGACCTCGTTATGGGGTACTCACTGTAGCTATATGAACGACTGTCAGTCACGCGAGATGTGATCAGATCACTACGGTCTCGTTGCTCGGTGATGTTGACAAATACACTGTTCACCGTATCATACGAAGTGTGAAGGCGTAAAATATTCACGAAATGGTCGCGTTTACGTTTTGACTCAGCTGGATAGTCATACATAACTTAAAAATATGTTTCTTGGTTTGTGTTAATAAACGAACATTCTACCACTTGGTCATTCATTATTTCTGTTAAGTGAAAATGAACGGCCGTTATACTATGGAATCGAATTCAATGAATAAAACCTTTTTTGCTGTATATTACTCAGTCTCTTGAAACAAGAGCGCGTACTAATCCACTTTAATATGCCATCAGCAGGAAAATATGGAACTGCGTACACTGGCTAGTAATTGTTAGTCTTCTGCAAACTGATCGTGCAATTGAGTCGTCGTTTTGTCGTTTTAATAAGGCACACAGAACCGCAGATCGGTCAGAATGCTGTCAACTGAAATGTTTCGTTTGTTCTAATGTGTCCTATATACAAAACACACAATCGTAGATTGCACAAAAACTGGCTTCACATGTGAACAAACAGGATGTAGCAAATCGTCACGGCAGTTCTATCGATGGCGTTAGTACCTTCTGTCAACCGAATGCCCATGTGACATTTGATTGCCATCTCTTCAGTTTACTCCAACATCGTAACTCCGTAACACTATAGTGATGGAATTACCAGAATCATTCGAATACCCCGTTGCGTTTAAGTGGTCTTCAATCGAAAGCACCAGGTTTGTGTTCCAAAGGTGAGACAAAAACGACTGACGAGGACCAACGGTCCGTTTGCATCTGGCATCTGCCGTTTTTAGAAGCCTTATAAATGGATCTCAGTGTTTCAGAGTTATCAGTTCATTTGTGTCTGTTGCAAAAACAAAGTGTGAGGTAGAAACAACTGATGCTCGAACAAAAGTGCACACACATCTGTGTTTGCACAACATGTATTGTTACCCTGGGGGACACAGATACGACGAACGCTTCATGAAGATTTGATAAGATGAAGTAGACAAAAGCTTGTAAGAAAATCTAGCACAGATGCTTAAGTCAGTGAAACAAAAATAATCGTTTGAAAAATGAGAAAAGATATAATGTTATGAATCTATTTGGTTAACAGTAACGTTAGAAGATACTATGTAATTAAGACCATTGTATGTGCCTGTTCCCAGAAGAAACCGGATAACGGTTGTGAGTTAGTTGACCGTTGAAAATCCATCGCTTGTTAATTTTTTCTGTCTGTCTGAAAACTCAAAATTACATGGATGAGTTCACTTTTTGAATATTTCTATCAGACGCCATGACTAAATCTAAGACACAGTGTGGATAACCGGATTGTCTAAAAAGTCAGTCTGTGTGTAGGTGACATCCATATGCGATCATCGAATACAAGACACATCTGAAAAGAGTGGCATGGCTTTAAAGAAAGCTTGCAAAGTTACAAAACTCTGTTTGAATGTGTCATCTCAAATTCGGTGTAGTGATTCTGTGAAGATACCAGTATCTAACGCTACATATATAGAATCGAACATAGCTAGAGAGGCAATTACAGTAAATGGGCTTGAATCAGGCATGAATCAGTACTTTTGTTTGTGGGTGGTTGATTAAATTTCTAACATAATGTAAACCGAATACATCAGCTATCAGGCATCTGTTGATGACCGATCGGTGTGTTGATCCTAAGGATCTGATAAGGTGAAGCTATATCGGAAACCGGGGCCATCATAATTAATCAAAGTGGCTATTAGTGATCATGACTGCTCGCCCTATTATGCTGGAAGATAGATTTTAGTGACGCTGAATCTACTCTGATAGAGGTACCGTGAACACTTGACCTCCCGTATTGTATTTGGAGTTGCTTCTATCCCAATCCTTCAGGTTTACAGACCCAGTTCGTTCGTTCGCTTTCCCTAGATCGCACTAAAGCCTTGCTGACTTTAGACTTCCTGCTTACGCACTACGATCCGACGCTACCACTGGTCGTGGCTGCAGACGCATCCAACTATAGAATAGGTGCTGTGATATCACATGTGTTTCCAGATGGGAAGGAAAAGACGATCGTACAGACAGCAAGGTCGCTTATACCCCTGGGCGAAACTACAGTCAGATCAAGAAGGAGGTCCTGGCAATAATCTTCGCAGTGATAATGTTTCACAAAATGTTGTGAGGGTGACATTGTTCATTGTTGACGGATCACGAACCGTTGCTCGTAGTTTTCTTCCCAGAGAAAAAAATCCGGGCTCACACGGCCAGCCGCTTTCAAAGATGGGCAACAATGCTTCCTGTCTACGACCTCACGAGTGAGTACTGCTCCACAACCAGCTTCGGTCAAGCTGACTCTTTATCCAGGCTCATCGGAACACAGCATATCGAATGGCGAAGATACAATAATCGCATCGATCAACATTGGATCTGGAGTACACCACATGCTCAGTGAGGCTGTTCGAGTACTTCCAGTAACAGCAGAGATGATCAATGAGACGACTGAATTAGTGTTGTGAGCCGAGTAGGCGGGTGGCACAGAAGTTGTTTATTTGCGGAAACCAACACACGACTTATGCGTCTCAACGGGACTACGAACAGAAACACTCATTTGCACACCACACTCATCTGAAGATGCTCCAGTCGCTTTGTACACCATGTTTGAGTTCCGTCATGTGGCTAAAGCCATTCCACGTGGTGCTGCTCTCCATTGATCCTTCCCGTATTTCTCCCGTACTTGTCCCGCGATCATTTCGACCCATGCTTCTACTGAATAATAATAAAGTAGTATGGTGCGACCGTCTATCCTCACTACACTAGACCCACAGGCAGACCTCAGTGGAGGCTTACAGGAATACCACCGCCATTCAGAATTGCTTACGATGGTAATGTTTGCCGACAGTTCAGCAGTCTCGGAAACCCTTCAACAATAGGTGCTCAAGCAATCCAATAACGGACACCCAGGGTTCAACAGAATAAAGTCCTCAGCGTGCAGTTTTGTCTGCTGGTTACGATTGGTAAAAAAACTTGAGAAGCACCGCCAAAAATTCACATCGTTTTGTTTGGCTGCGAAAAAATCCGTGAAATATGGACTGCAGACCTGGCCAGCAGCCAAAAGATCCTGGCGAAGGCACCACATGGATTTTCCCGGAGCCCTTAATGGGCAAATGTACCTGGTCATCGTCGATGCATACATCAAATGGCCAGAAATTCACAACCTACGACAGTCGAATACGAACAGCACTCTACAGATACTGTGGGAATTCTTCAGCTGTTTCGGACTGCCATAGTCGTTGGTCACAGACAACGGTTCTCAGTTCACCTCCACCATCTTTGAAAACTACTACCAACGGCTAAGCATCTAACACATACGATCTCCAGTTTACGATCCCCAGTCGAACGGACAACCTGAAAGGTTTATCAACACCTTGAAGCGAGCATTGTTGAAGGCCAGAGGAGAATGTCCCCCAAATCATAGCTTACAGACCTTCTTGACCAATTACCGGACAATCCCCAATCCGAACGTCCCAGATGGCAAGTCTCCAGCAGAATGCATGTTCAATAGGAAACTGAGAACTGCCTTTGATATCATGATCCCACATTCACACGCGAGGAGAGGATGCAATGCAGGAATTGAAAGACAGTACAACGGAAGACACAGAGCTCGTGCGCGACAATTTATAATCGGTGAACCGGTCTTTGTGCGCATATTTCATAGACCGTTCAACTGGAAGAGGGGAGTAATCGTCCAACGGAAAGGTTCACTCCTCCATGAGAGGAAAGTCGGCGAAGCCACATGTGTGCGGCAGGCAAACCAGACTCGCCGAAACTGCTCAAATGCACCGTGCGACCCGGTAGGAACAACCGCACAACTCGATAAATTATTGGACGCATTCGACTTGAAGAGGTAAAAACGCCCTACCAAAGCCGAACAGTCATCAGAACCGACCTTACAGTCCCAGGACGCTCAGCACAAGTATCCCTTGAGGTGGAGACGACGGACGAATAGATGTGGCAAGTCGATCAAACCCATTCAAGTCTATCCTCAGAACTGGTGCTATGAATGAACCAAACGATCTTCAAGGGGTAGATGTTACGGCATCCATTTTTTCCATCCAAAGTCGCCTCCTATCTCGAGAAAACGATTCTATCCAATCGGAATAAGCGAAAATGTCGTGAACAGTTGAGATTTGACCTTCGCCATTACTTTGCCTGTTCGGCCTTTATTCCAGTTTGCTCATTGGTGGTTTAGTGACAATAACCACGAGTTTTAGTACCTGACCTTCGATTTTCTGATTCGAGAATATTTGTAGATCACCATTTCACATAATTGAGTAGCACCATCTCGTCAGCCTGTAATATTGCTGATGAGATATCAGCGAGGACAGCAATGGCACGAGTTGCCTTCTCCAAACTGCGTTATATGCCTCTCTGTATGTCATATATATATATATATATTGTTGGCGGCATCCGATTCGGATTAGTCTGTCACAGTGACCGAAGCCAAAGGACGCCTGCGCTTAGCCATCACTGCAACTGGCTTGCGCTGCACCAATTGCAGTTCCACCAACACACCACATATCCAGTGTAAACCCGAAGGAATGAGACCGGGAGGTGTGCCAGTGGGGCCTTTGTGTCCAGCCGGCCAATGCTGGTTAGCCACTTGATTGGCTAATAAGGAAAGGAAACTCTTATCTCTCGGAAACTAAACAGAGAGGCTGCAATGACGAGATCTACACTGAGAAGAAAGATTTTTGAAGTGTAATACAAGAAGCGTTGCAGTATAGGGGTGCAGGTTAGTGCATCCCAGAGAAGATAAGGATGAAAAGCAAAGTTCTCATTGGACTATGAAAAGCCAGGCAGACCATTCATCATACATTACATCAACAAAGCCGGAGAAAAGAATGGGTAGAAGACCACAGACACTCAGGTTTCTGAAAAGAAGAGCGGATTAGTTGACACACATACATACATACATGCATACCTACATACAGGCATACATACATACTTTTAATATCATATATAGTCCTATATACTTATAGACTGGGGCCATTCGTGCGCAGCGTCTTTTGGGAGACCGAATAGATGATACGCCAGAATACTTGGCACGCTCTAGATCAATTTAGTTTTGAGTAGTGTGGCTGGTTTATTATGTGCATATGTACATGTGTCTACCTGTTACAAATACATATTAATACCTACATGAATTACCCGTATACCCCTTCAAGACATGTATTTGCCTAAGCAATCAAATTATAAGAAATAACCAAATTATGGTAACATTAGAAAAAGCTATAACGGTAACGGGTGTGTACAAAACGTATACGTGCAAATAAAAGGAAGACGTATCCAAAAAGTGAGGATGACTCACTGACAGATGAAAATCCGTTGAAGTGGATAGGCCACCGCCTGAAAGAGAGACAGTGCCAAGGGGTAGGGCCGGACGACGGTTGATAGAGAATTCCACACACGACGTGGAATACCGAACGTTCGGCGTCCATAGGTCAACAAATACGCGGGCCTAAAAACAATTTTCGCCGTGCGATTACTTCACCAGCCGAAACATTCTAGCAAACAGAGATGGCAGAGACGGCACACGGTAACCTCCGTTTTATGGATCAAGACGACCAAATTTAAAAAGTGTACAGGTGAAGTTAATGAGATGGTATGTACAAAAATACACAAAAGAGTTGCAAAATATAATTATGAACTGTGGACACTACAGGCACCACTGACGTATGACTCAACGGGGGTTAACTTAACGAATGTTTTTCTCCAACGCAACTGATAAGCAAAGATATTTACAAAATCACGTTACTGTGCACAATGAAAAGGCTCTTGATCCTTGTAAGGACAATGCATCCGCCTGATTTGATCTTAAGTGTGCGTGTACGCAGATATACACAACACTTCCTCACCGGCAGCCTGTAAGTGATTTAAATTTCTTAAGTTCTCTTGTATTTGCTGTTGGCTGAGAATTGTCGAAGGAGCTTGTGTACATTTTCGTTCAAATTGTTGCAAGTCCTTCAGACCTTAATGGATTTTGTCCTGCCTTCCCTTGACTATTTTTCAGAGTGTGCTTCCAACCTGTACTGCCATACTGGTTCGCCGTACGGAAGTGAGTTAGCTGCAACGGGCCAATCAAATCGTGATCTGTGAAGCGAACTGGAATTCAGTAGTTTTATTCATATCACTCATGCCCATATCTTAGGTATTATTTCAATAGATGCGCACAACACTGTTTTCCCTTAGTTCTCGATATTTCCTCGTACGGCAAGTAACTTTCTCCGAACACCTGGACCAGACAGCAATGTGCTACAAGTTCAACCGCACACTGAGTCGTTCGACGTTTTGTCACGTGACGGTTCCGTAGACTGGGCTGATCGATCAAAGTCGGATGTGTGTACTGTTCAAATTACACGGTTCTTCCGGGTCGATTGGCCGTTCAGCAATCGCAATCAGCGTAAATCGATTTCACTGCACTTGTGCACGATACATGTTTCACGAGCTTATCCGTCTTCTCAAATCCAAAACTCATGAGTAGTTACAGTTGGAGTCTGGTGATTTCACTTGGAACAATCAAGACAAAACAATCATTACTACATAAAAACACTACAAATCATGGACGAATTAAGATTGCTAGTCGGTCTAATTAGATGTTCTTCAATTACACTCATTCCTCAATGAACCAATGAACAATAACCACGAAACTTGTACAAAACTGGAACTCGTGTTAACACGGTGTAACTGGTCATTCAAGTTTGCATCTATTGGCGTGAAAGTTGCTTTTAATCAGAAGATAGTAACGCTAATGAAAATATAGACGTACATATGGCAATGTACCAAACATAAGCGAATAACAATCTTGCGCAGTACAAATCATTTTGGCAGTTTTGAATCACCAACTGAAACCTTGGAAGTTTGCGGGGTATGACGGACGGATGGGTTGATGTGAATGTAATCATTGACTTGGGTAAAACTGTGCAAGTCCCAGAATCCCAACTCCTCTTGGTGTAATCATGCACGGCGTAGCTAGTGTGTCGGAGTCCGGATATGATATGTTAAGTCATTCCCGTTTCAGATTTCTAAAAGCGTGAATCCGTGTAAAAAGACCTGATGGCTTATTGGTTTGACAGTGTTCTTGCCCAGTGTCAGTCCCCAGCCAGGCATCTGTATGCGTGTGTGGGGTGTGGGGGAGAAAATTGTACCGACGTTAGGTGTATTGGACGGGACGGACTGGCCAACCGGTTATTAATGTGGACATGAGCACAAGATTAACAAGTCGATTCCCGAAAATGTGTCAGCCCTAAGTGTCTCATCAAGAGGGCACCCACACACCTTAGACACAATGAGTGGCAATGATATACGCACACGCCGACTGAAATCTTAAACAGTGAAAAATGGGTGAGGGTTTTGATTGCTGTAATTTGAACAGCACCCATATTTCACCCCGTTTTTAACGCCTATAAAAATGGGTTTGTCTGGCCCGACTGCAATAGAACCTGATAAGGTTCAATATTTCTTTTGCAGCAGCGTAAACCCATACCTCGACCGGTCCATTTGCTAGTTAAACAAGCACGTTGGTGGCTGTATCACTATCGCATTAAAATGCCCATAAACAATGTTCAAGCGATCCGACCCCTGTCGAATTGAGAACAACTAACAGTCAGGTTAACTAACATATATAATTTGATGCTGACTAAGGAGTTGTAGTCATGCGAATCACCAGTCGGTTTTAACTGCCTTGACATTCGACATTCGGAATGGCTGACAATGTCAACTAACCAATAAACAGAGTCGGAATCCAGGAGTTTCACCATCCCATCGTTTCGAGAACTGTTACGATGAGAACAAACTACTTGTCATATTGCAACGTGGACTGACTACAATATGTATCACCAGTTGAATGGTCAAATCAAACCACCAGATTGTTATCTGCTAATATTAATTTAATTGCTACGCTGGTGAACTGTTATGGTTGACTACTGTTAGCGTACAAACGTCTATATACCCAGCTGGCTAATAAATGCATGATACTCCAGGAAACTATGTACTCTCAAAGTTTAGCAATAAGACTGACCATCGAAGGAATAACGTAAATTTGCATAACACTGTGATAGTTTTGTTTACTAAAAAACATTCTAGTCCTATAACGGTACGAAGAACCAACAAATGCACTGAATTATCTTGTGAAATTCATACCTGAAGCTCAGCCTGGAATAAATAGGAAAGATTTTGGAAATAGTACAGTAGAATCAGTTCTTTGGTAGAACTCGTATGAGGACACCAACAAGTGATATAACTACATCTTTCACAGTATTCTACTTTACCTCGATTACCAATTAGGCAGCACTATTTCAGTTTATGTTTGACTGCGTTTGGGAAGAAATTCATGTAGACCGATTGGCAAATTTGACTAATTTTTTTGGTTATTTCGGGTCGGACGTTGCTTAGCTTACATGTGGGTGAGTATAAAGTAATTTATGCGGCATTCCAGTAGACATAGTTTTTACTTTCACCGTTGGTTTGGTGAGCTGATGCGCCTGTACCGTTGACATACAGTGAAACGTCTTTCAGTAAAGCGAAATGTTCGTTGTGTAATTTGCACACCCCTCCTGCGAGTCGTACGCTCGTGATTTCAAACAGTAAGTCCAGACCGTATTGTGACAAGGCTTACATTCAAGCGATGTGTGCACTGCTGCCTGATTCTGTTCGTTTGTTGTCGTGTTTCACTTTTTTCTTCCTGCTCGTTGGAATAGTTCTCTACAACAATAATTGGTCCGATTTCTTACGTTATCCGTGTGCTTTAGACGTTGCTCATTCCCGCAGCAACTGTGAGACAGTCCATGGAGTTTCGGAATGTTTGTGTCCCGAATTGTTCCTCTGTCATATACCCTTTCTCCTTCTACATGCATCAAGGCTGTTTACAGTTGTCCCGTCAACAGCGGGGGTCTTTCATGAATTATACGCATCTTTCTGCGATTCACTACGGTAAAGTGTCCGTTCTGTCTCAATGTAACTTCGTTAACACTTTAACCTGTTGTGGTGAACCTTCTGTGATGAACTGGCGATGTTTTGGAATGTAGTATGTAGCACAATTTTTCCGTTTCGATGTTGTGTCTCTGCTGTTCGGTCGAGCCCCCAATGTTGCATGTGACCATTTTTCACGTGACTACCGCCCTCCCACTTGCTCTGGATACACAGATATTCAACAAAATCCTGTTGACTACATTACACAAACAGCATCATTGCATGATTCACCGTTCGATATCCATGCAGTGTTATTGGTAATCATTCTTGTACGGCTGAGCATCCTTGTCAATCCAATAGTCTGTGGGTGGTACCGTGATGTTCATAAGCATTGAATTTATCCATTCTCTGATATTCACTGAAATCGTCAGCCATCAAAATGCTGGCCGTGGTCTGAGATGTATTTTTGCTGTGCCCCGCAACGGGACCAAGCAGTATTTGTGAAGACCTGCTGATCGTTTCATTCACTTGAATGACAAATTCACTGGCTTTCGTTCACCATGTGCAGTGACCTACAAGTACCATACGATACTTCCCCGATTTTGCCGTTTGGAAGTGGTCCAATATCACCCAGGTCCCAAACGTACACAGCTCACACTGTTACAACAGACCGCGTCGGTGGTGTTGGCGTTGCTATTTCTTGCTTCCGTTAGCATTCGAGGCACATCTGAATAAAGTCACAGCCTCCGTGATTACCACTGTGTGGAAATCGAATGGCTACTTTCATCCGCTCGATAGAATTGAATGACAAAACTTCTTGTCGTGACTGTTCTTGAATCTTCAGATCGATGTGGACTCTCCGAGATATGCAACAGCTCCTTCTCCTTCAAGGACGTTTTCTCTGATTTAACTTCTCTCTTCAAATAGTTAAGTAGTTCATGAACCTGAGCAGCTTTCTGTGGATACGCCAGTACTTTTTGCCTGACGACCATCGTTTCCTTTAATTTCATGGTTTAGATCCATAGTTCATTTTTCCGCAATGTTGCTGATAATAACTTGGTCACCTCCTTGCCTCCTCTACTGTCAGGCTCATTAGTAAAGTAAAACTCGTATGGTCTAAGTGCCAAGCACACTAGCCGCCCACGAGGATCTTCTGCCATATTCGGCTGGATTGAGGCCGTGATCTATCTCAGTGTAAAATATCCCTATCAACCAGGTCTTTCATTCTTCTAATTTACAGACGACGGTCAGATATCTTCTCCTTGATGGAATGGGTCATCTCTGTACTTGCTAGTAGTCGACCAGTAACCCCGGCTATTGCCGATTACGAACAGAGAAAAATGTCTAATTCGATTGCACTGTCATCGCTTAATACAGCACTTAATACATCACTTCGTCTGGAGATTGCGAAGCATTAAGGACGATTGTGCATCTCTTCTGCCTGTTAAAGAAATCCTATTCACATCCTTAATTTTTCTGTCTGCTTTTATAATCTCTTACGGACTATCTTGTTATCATTCTTGTGCGATTTCATCTTTGCCTTATCTTCTAGAATGAAAGGCAAAAGACCTTAGAAAGTGACCGGAACATTGCGAATCCCATTGGATTCCTGGGGAATTCTGATTGTTGTTTGTTCACACGGAAGGCAACCTTTCATATTTGTTTGTTTGCTATTAGTAACTCCCAGCAGCCAGATACTGTCTTTCATACTAATGATCCAATAATCAGTATTCTGAAGTGCCGGTACTTGAAAGGCCGTCCCTTCTACAGCATCTGTGATTCGGTTGTCTGGGTTGACTCTCGGTTGGTCTGTACAGTCTGTTGTACCAGAGGTATAGGGATTCATTGCGATCACTGCCCCTACTTGATTCCGTAATTTTGCTTGTGGAACATTCCTGTTACAGTTTGCTGTGACTGAGAGACAAGAAGAAAGGTTCGTTCATTCGGTAAACACTCCGCTCCGTCGCATTTAAATCAACGATGGCTTTGTATCAATTTATTTGGCTTATATCTGCACCGTTCCGGATGCACTCTAGAAGTTCTCACTGGTTTTGGCAGCCGCTCAGTACGTTTCTAGGGGTCCTTGATCTTGATCTTTTCCATTTCTGTCCGTGTTGATGGGCGTTGCACAAACTCGAACAAGGAGCAGACTTTCACTATCTCCTACTATTCTGGTTGGAAGCTTTGGAGGAACACTCCTCTGCTGGTCTTTCCTTCATCTCCTCATGCCATTCAGGTGAACCCATCGTTACCCGCTGTGGGTGGGTCATGGGTGTTGCAAAACTCGACGGCCTAGTTCTGTGGTGAACCTATGAACGGGTGCTACACACGAACCCTTGTAAGTGGTTGTGGTTTTCGACCACCTGACACACACAATGTCCCACTGGCTGTTAGCAGGGATGTGCCGTCCTCTGGTACATTGCACGTTGCGTTCGTTAGGAATTACAATAGATATACCCCAACATCCCCATCATCAGATAGAGTTGACCTTAGCAGTTTTATCTCACTGTACTCACGTCAAGACATAAGGGTGGCAGAGACTTGGTCAGTAAAGCAAAGTGTTTGTTGTCTAAAGTGTACGTACATCCTACCGGTAGTGCGGTTGCTTTTGCAAATAGGAATTCTAACCTATTAGGCAGTACGGTACTAGGGTGAACACCTTATTCACTTCCGTCTGGTCTAATCGGGTTGTCTCGTGTTGTTTGTTGCCGATTTTGGTGCATCGCTTATCTCTCTTCAAAGTGATTTCTCTCAGTACTGGTTTGTTTGACATCTTTTGGTTTTCGTGCGACACCTACGTTAAGCCCCCAACAATCCCGTAGTAATTGCATTTCAGAATATGTCTGAAGCATCAAACACCGAGTTCCACTCGAATCATACATATAGGATTGGACGAGATTCAACTTACCGGAACTGCGGCAGAGAGAAGGCCAGAGTACGGTTTAACTCAGTTGTCATTAGGTGAATTACTTATAAACTGCATTTAATATTACCACAGAGCTACTGACGTTAGACGCCTCTCGCATAGATGGCTAGAGGGCTTGGTTCAATGTGAACACACCGCACAGAGATTATGTAGTACACCACTGTTGGTATCCTGTTTTAGTACTCCTGATTATCCGTTGAACGATCTTCAGATGTTGCTGTCTAGATGACAATAGCACTTGCCAAACCATCAGAAAGCATCACAGCTACTTTGTGCGATTGCACTAAATTTTGTTTAAGTATATGTCTGATCATTTTCCTCATCACAATTGGAAAATACTAGAGATCGGTAGGTGTACTGTTGATTGCACTGGGACAAAACTTATTTCAAGCAAGAGAATGTTTACATATACGTAATTCTCAATATACGATGCATGTTGAAAAAATCCACATTGCGATTCCTCTTTTATGCAGTGTGCCAAAAGAGTGTTCCTCATTGAATATATGTGGGCAATTCAATCAAACATTGCATAAATTAAGCGAAACCCCATCATTTGGAGTCGTAGATCACTTTGTTCCCCCTCTTCGAACCAACCACTTTTGCAACACGAAGAACGGTGAACGGAATACAAAACCATGGATTCACATGGAACAGTTATGGACGAAAGATATTTGGCTAACTGTGGGAGTGTTTTAACTAGCATAGGACTAATGAACGCATCCGTTAGAAGAAGGTTATCTCGGTAGTTGAAGGCTACTGATAACCGCTGTCTTACAGAACTTGGAAGTAGAGGAGTTGTAGAAAGTAGTGGACAACAGAAAATTAGCACGAACAACCAATTCCAACGGACTCATAACGGCTACCGTAGTATAAAAAAATGGTGCGTTCTTATGAATAAGGCAGCTGTTTTATGGAAATTCTATATATACGACACATACGTGGATCTACTGTTAAACGGTAGATATCAATAGCGTCCGTTGACAGGACCAGGAAACTTTGTGAGTGACCTGTTCACAGGGCTGGAAAATGTCGCCAGATGAATTTAGACTTCCTCCTTACAAGCATGTTGGTTGTGTACGTGTTTAGGCGAGTAGAAATGAGAGATGTGTGTAGAGATAGACATTACATCGATTCAGAAAAACTCATGGTCCCCTACGACCTAGTCGGCAACACGCTTTATGAACCTGGAAGGAAATGGGTTTCGAATTTTACATTTCCACAAAATAATCGATACAAGACCCCTAAAGAGTTTCAACGAACAGCCACAGACAGTTTCAACTGAAATAAATTACTCATTCAAGTTCTAAATCGTTCCAAGAACACGGATGCTGGATTTATGCAGAAGGCGGAATGTGCATGAATGATTGTTTCAACCGGAATCTCGTTGGACCTAAAGATGCACGTGATAAAGCTGGAATAAAGATGGGTCACACAGAAGTCTGGCGGAAATTGTTTGCCCATCTATATGCAGCGACAAACAGTAAAATAATCGAATTGCTCGCTAGCTTATCACTATGGCTTAATGTATATTTTAAGGATTTAGCGAAAAGTATAAAATCTTTTGACAACAAACCAGAAGAAATTAGTGAACTAGTACAGGATACACACGGTTCGTTAAACTGATTGATCGCCGAGCGGTGGCGAAAATCTCCGTGCCATAAAGTCACCCTGCCAAATTGTCGACATACATGTCCAGTATTTAAATAGGAAGACGGAGGGTTATGAAAACATTTTCCTCATACTGATTGTCCTCTGTAAGCGACAACACACCTAAACGTTCCGATGTTTCAGGAGGCAGCCTGCAGGACTCTGGCTACTTTAAGTTACCGACAGACTATCAGGGTGGGCAAAAACCGAAAGTGGGATTCAGGGATCACAGCCAAATCATCTACATATTCTCCTATGATAGTATGACCACAAATCCATATGGACGTTACACAAAGTGAGAACAAGAATGAGGAGAGAACTGGTTGTTAGAAAACACAGACAGCAGTGAGTGATGACTAGGCTTGAACAGTAGGTGGGGTAAACTGACTACAATTCACGCTATAGCTACGTAAAAGGTCGAACGTTGCGGAATGAATACCGAACTTCTTGAAGTGTTAGAGTAACACCTCTGTATCAGTGCTACCAAGTGCACTGTTCCAACTTAAGGGACATGCGCGAACCACTTCTGGTTTGTCATCAAGCGATGACAAAGAAGTGAACTGGTCAAGCAGGGGAATCGAACCGGTCGTCTTTAACTGTGCTTGTCTCAAAATTTACGTGGATCGAAGTCGAGCTCCGGTGGTACACCCCACCTGGTGTGATCATGAAGGCCAGCATGCTATCTCGTTAGACAAGCCTGCCCGACTCAGTTAGCAACAGCTGTTTGAACGTGATAGTAACCAAAATATCTTGGTTTTGTTCGTCATGGTGAGAGCTACGCTCGAGGTAAGTAGCGCATTATTCAAAGTCGGCCAACCATAAGCCAAAGGTAGACAGAAAATTAACACAGAATGTCCGTAGTTCTTCCATGAGTTTCGCAAGGACTTTTGCTTTCCAAGCAACGAGCTTTGTGTCACCTTACCGTGGTTTATGCTGCCTTCAAAGTTCAGCACATCAGGTGCCTGTCTGAGCTGTCCATTCGTTATAAAATGTTGCAAATATTAGCTGTGAATTTACCACAGCATTCGGACAACATGGGTTAGCCATCCAGAAAGGTATTATCGTATGAACTGTTTTGCTGGTCATAGTTGAAACTTCTGAAGGTCGGTTTTGAAAAAAGGTTCATCTTTCATTAGACAAGGCTTGAAAAAACTGCCAGGTGTTATACATATTGTATGGCAAGAGAAAAAACACACATGCCGGAAGTAACATTGATTGTTGAGTGTATAACCTGTTTTACAGGCAATCATAACAACGAAACAGGAACAGACAGGTAACTTCTGTGCAAGTCCCCACAGTTTGCAATCTAAACCACCTTACAAGAAATGCCCCTCATCTCTACTGAACATGTTTAAGTGAAAAAACTCCAACTTCTGCTGTCACAACTCGTTGTCCTCAGTGGGTCAGTTTCCGATATTCACTGGCTAAATTTCGCTCACTGCCCCGTTGGTAGCGGTAACACACTACAACCGTCTCTTAAATTTTGTGCGAGATCTCCGAGGTAATATTGCGGGAGCTCTTTCCGTGCATTGAACAGTAGATTTTTTGGTTGTGGTAGACTTGCATCACTACGGTTTTCATTACAAGTACGACATAACCTATATTGGAAGTGGCCAATTAGGTTAGGATCTGATAGACCGCCAATGCTCGATCACCTGTGATGGCAAATACTGGTTTGTTATGTTGCGAACCTACACTACCGAACAATCTGCTTGTATGATACGTTTGTTCGAGTTGCCAGCTGTCTAGAACAGACTGATTTGTAACGGGTTCTCACTGAACTCACACTTGAATGTTTCCGAGGTGCACAAGCATGCATATCCGGTTTATTCAAAAGGCATCTCACATAGGGACAAATTTATTAACAGAAAAGTTACTTGTAATCACAAGAAGAATAACGCAAATGAAAATACATGGATTGCGGCACCCATTTCAGACCAAGCTGTCACAGTAGCCGAAGCTAAGGGATGCCTGTGCTTTAACCATCACCACATGTGGCTTGCGCTGCACCACAAGTGGCTCCACTCACATACCACACATTCAGTGGATACTTGAAGGAATGAGACCAGGAGGCATGTGAGCGAGACCTTTGTGTCCAGTCGGCCAATGCTGGTCAGCCAATTGCTAGGCTAGCTCGAAAGTGAAACCCTTAACTCCCGAGATGGAAACAGTGAGCGACTCCACTGGTGAGATCTAGACTGGGAGGGTAAATGTTGAAACTATAATACAACAAACGGTTCAGTAAGTGGATATATGTTAGTGTGCTCTAGAGAGGATACGGAGTAAGAGCGAAACGCGAAGTTGGACTGGAAGAAAACAGACAAAACGCTCGTCAGGCAGTGCAGCAACAAAGCTAGAGAAAAGAAGAGGCCACAGACACTCAGGTTTCTGAAAATGAGGGTGGGTGAGATCCAAACGACGAAATTTGTTTATCGATGTGAACAAGATAAAAATGGGTATGATTGAGATAATCTACTTGACTCTGACGTACTCGTTGTCCCTTGGCCGACGGTGTATTATGAATATGTTGATGACCTACTGATCCCGAACGGGCAGCGCATTCGTGATCGCATTCATCGCAGCGCCACATAGTTATGTAACCACGGTCTATGTCACCGACGGTTCCCTTGCGTACTGTGCACTTCCGTTCTCGGTCGCACAATAATTGCTCAGTGAATTTGCGGACACCCGTCCGGATCATATTTCTCTCGACCATCCGGTTCTACGCCAACTCTTCCAACATCTGACATCAGTGTTACAATGCAGAGGACTTACATGCAAAACATCCTGGTATCTCCGCTTTTGACAACTGGGATTTCGGTTACCAGATTTCACTTGTCCATACAGCATCTGCCTCGGAATACGGTCATCACCCATTTGGCGGACGTGACCTATCCAACGGAGATGATTCAGCATCAACATGGCTTCCATTTCGTCTATATCCGCTCGCCGCTGTGGTTCAGTGTTCGGAAACATGACCGCCCACCGAATATCCAAGATGCGTCTCAAACACCGCAAATGGAAACGGTCCGGATGGCGCAAGTTCCGCCCACACAATGTCCACGTTTCACTGTTGTATAGCAGTACAGCCAGCACGATTGAGCAATAGACACAGCTTAGTGCTCGGATCCAGGTTGTGGTTCTTCTAAACACGTGTTTCAAGACTTTCGAAATCAACACTAGCCTTCGCCACACGAGCCCGTAACTCGCGGTCCACGGGTAAATCTGTGAACATGTTGTCACACAAGTAGCAAAATTTCATGCAACTGTCGGTACCATCATCATTGGTGCGAATCACAGACGCAGATGTAGGAAGTGTCAAAGTCGGTAGAAGTGGGAGAGAAAGGAAATGTCCTACTTGTGTTGATGTCCAATCCAAACGTGGATGCCGTGATCGCGAAAGCCGTAGCCATGCATGGCTGAAGTTTGTCTTCATTGTGTGGGAGCAGCGCGCTGTCATCTGCGAACAGAAGAATGTGCATCGTTCGGATAGTTAAACAGGTTTGGGGGCCGAAACATCGACGAATCTGTAATCGCCCATCCGTGCGGTACTCGACCTCGACGCCATCCTCCGCCGAGTCCTGCAAAGCCACTGTTAGCATAGCAGCCGAACACAGACAGATTGGGTTTTGTGCTAGCACACAATCCTGCTTCACGCCATTGACAATGTCAGAATCATCACGGGTCGATCGACATGATTGTGTCCTCGCCTTCATTCCTACATGCAACATTCCAACGAAATTGACGAGCTCACCTGGACATCCAAGCTTACCAAGCACCGTCCACAACGCCTCGCGGCTCACGGGGTCAAACGCCTTGGTAAGGTTCGTGAAGAGGTCATACAGAGAGCGGTTGCGTTCCCTGCACTTCTCCCGAATCTGTCTAGCAGCAGCTATCAGGTTGATCGTACTGCGACTCGCCCGGAATCCACACTGGTCCCCGGGAACATTGGTCTCGAGAACGTTCGCACTCAGTTGGTTCAGAGAGATTGTTGCAAGCACCTCGCGTGTGCATTTCAGCAGATTTGTGTCCCGATAACTGTCGGGGCGTTGTTTGGTCCCTCACTTTTGAACAAGGGTATGATAAGAGCATCATTGAGAGCTTGTGGCATCACCTGGTGCTCGCAGATGGAGTGAACCAGCTGGAGCGAGGCGTGTTCCAGCTGCAGTCGGCCATTCTTCTGGATTACACCTGGAAATCCATCCTTGCCCGTAGTCTTTCCATTGCGCAGCTGTCCACTGACTCCCTGCACCCCTGACGAGTCTGGGGCGAGGGCAAGTGAAGATTTAACGGCTCCGTGCGGCAGTTTGTTCACCTTCATCCACTCACTGAAAGCGGGACGGTTTAGTGGGCCACCAAATTGTTTGCGGTACATGTTCGTGATGCTCTCTGGCTACGTATACGAACAGCCCATGTCCAAATCAATGAGTGCCTTGATAGACTGACTACTGGAAGGATGATTCCGAATTCGCTTCGAGGGGATGGTGGAACTGTTTATGTTGTTGACGATCTGCGAAGCCCTGCATCCGTTCACTCTGCCTTCTCCGCCAGTTGTCCTTGATTCCAAGAACACGTTCGGCCAGTTGACGGTGAGCATTCTGGATTGCCATCAAAGCGGTCCATTGTGGAAGCGGGAAATTCGGTATTCTTCTCTGGTGCCGAGCTGGAGACTACCACGCTGTTGTTGTTGAACCAGTCCGTGCGTTTCTGAAGCTCTACAGCGATCATCTCGATGGTTGCTGCTCTGTTTTCTTTGGGTTCTTTTCACATACCCTAGAGGGAGTGGATACAGGAGTGTCTCTCAGACGAACAACAACTGTACGATGAGAAAGCAGTCATCGTCGCAGAATTCTCCAAGCTTCTGACATCCAACTTCTGCCCTCGTCCGGTTGATCTACAGCAAACAGGCCTACATACATGGGTAAGCAGTTTGGTCGTGGCTATCCTTTGTCCTCTGCCACATTCAACCAAGATCATCAATCGCGTGCTACGCAGTTCACGGATGTTGCGCTACCGCACAATCACGCAATCGAGCAAATGATGAGGATCACCCTTCTCGTTGAGTGAACCAGTGACGTAGGGTCTAAGGACTCTCAGCCAGGCTACCTAATAGCGCTCAACCCGAGCATTTAGGTCACCCAGAACAAACGGCTGGTTATTCACCGGCCCCGATCTGATTGTGGCGGACAGTTGACAATAGAACTGGTCCCCTGTATCAACGGTGTGACACATAACTGGGCCGTAAACACTAACAGATGTGGCACACTTGCACCGATCGAGACGAAGGCGCATGGACAGGATTCGAGGGCTGATGCAGTACTATTCGTCTATCACCAAAGCATTGATGCAGCCGCCTACTACGAACCAGACACCATGCTCCCGAGAACCGTCTGTCGGTTGACCTGCCCAGTAGAAGACGTACCCACCACCTGCTTCTCTCAGCCAGGCTACCTAATAGCGCTCAACCCGAGCATTTAGGTCACCCAGAACAAACGGCTGGTTATTCACCGGCCCCGATCTGATTGTGGCGGACAGTTGACAATAGAACTGGTCCCCTGTATCAACGGTGTGACACATAACTGGGCCGTAAACACTAACAGATGTGGCACACTTGCACCGATCGAGACGAAGGCGCATGGACAGGATTCGAGGGCTGATGCAGTACTATTCGTCTATCACCAAAGCATTGATGCAGCCGCCTACTACGAACCAGACACCATGCTCCCGAGAACCGTCTGTCGGTTGACCTGCCCAGTAGAAGACGTACCCACCACCTGCTTCTCGGAGCTTACCTCAGTCTGCAGGTCTTGTCCCACTCAAGGCTGTCACGTCGATATCACGGCGGCACAGTTCCATGGTAGTCAGCGCAGTGTGTTCATCCGGCCGTCCTGTATCGGACCGTATCGAACCAGCAGTGTGCACACATTCCAATTCCCAATGCAGAGCGTCTTGCGTGCCCAGACATGTTTCAGGTTGGTTGTCGTGTTACTGAGACTCCAGTCAGCATTGTCTGCTCCAGGATTCGTGCTAGTGGGATCACTAGGTGGTGGTGGGTGGGGTGAGAGAAAGGTTTGGCAGTAGCATGTTTTCACCTATCTACTTTTTCCTAAACAGCAGATAGGATGACCGGTTTATTCTGCGTGATGCGTGATGCGATGCGTTATTCGGTTCGCGTTGCATAATCATAATTTCTATGGCGTTTGGATTGTACCAGGACGCCCAGGCCTAGACATAACGGTTAGGGCTTCCAGCCAAAACCTTTGGATCGAAAGCATGTACCGCAATGCAGAGGGCGGCATACACGTACAGACACAATCGGAACATCATCGACCAGCTGCAGCAGCGACCAAATTGCGATAGCTACGCACAGGCTCGACAGTCACACCTATGAGATCTACACGCTCACATAAGACAGACATAAGACACACAACATAAGGCATACTATTGTAAAGACAAACATGTCACAAACACACAAAACCAGACCAGGCAAGAACAAACACCAACCAGAACCAAAACACAACACACTGGCACCATCCAAAGCGTGTGTCCGCCTTTTGGTTAGTCTGACATGGATGAACCTGCAAGGACCGAAGTCCCAGTCAGTATAGCCCGCTGGGCCAAAAAAGCACACAAGCCTGACTACCACGTCACAGTAACAAGAAGATCAGAAATGAAACTACACACTTGACACATAAATAACAGTGTGCCGAATATGCGTGGGTAAGAAAAGCGTACAACAAAACATCAGAACTTATCAAAATCCGGATAGCACAGCACAAATCACTCTGACTGTCACGACTCACCAGCTGTGACAATGGAAGTTTGTTATTGTGAACCATTAACTGAAACACCGAAGCTTGTGGAGTATGACGGAGAGATGGTTTGATGTGAGAACAATCTGTGAGTCGCATTTCATTTGCTGGATCAAGCCGTGTATTGTTTTGCACGTGTGGCGGGGTCAGGGCAGTATGCACTGTTTAGCATGCTGTGCAGCAGTGAATGGTCATTCCTCCTGATGCGTCACGCAGAGGTGTGCATGTGCATGTGTGTGTGTGACAACACCTGAGTAGTTGTTGTGGCAGTGTTTGTGGCCATGTGTCATGTCAAACAATGAACTAGGCACTGTGGTGTTGGTATCGAAACTAACGTTACTGAATGCGTTGGAACTGCTGACCATGTCGGACGATCATAGTTCACGTGAACCGTCGAAATGTGGGTCACAGGGATGTCAATGTCTGGACATGCTGCATAGTGCGTACGGCATGTTAGAGAGGTAATTGATCTGAATGCGTACGCGACAGTTCGACAAGTTAATTAAGGAGAATATACTGACAAATGTGCTCGAGTTGTGGTGCTGAGTTTACGCCGATGGTTCGATTGGTCGGGCAGAGACCTGTCATTTTTTGATGACGTCATTCGAATCCCCACAATTTCCTTTTAAACCTACGGAGCAGAATAAGAGAGGGCTTATGAAGCAGTTCAGCCGAACCAGTTTTCGGTTATACTGGCAAGTAATCTGATGAACTCACCTGATCTGCACCTTCAGCACCTTACGACCACGGTAGTTATGCCGCTCGTATTTTTGTTTACCACATGCGAAATCTACGCTCTGTGCAGCCCACCGGACAGTCATCAACCCTTTCGTTGTACGTAGCAACTCCAAACAATTCGTAAAATTAGTTTTCCGCTGAACGCAGTCACCTTCGGTTGGCTGTTGTGTAGCACCAATCCAGTATGGGTCCGAAGGTCGCAGACTTAAAAATCAGGGGACAGGTTTGTTTAACGCGATGCCAGTGTTGTGTTCCTATTTTGGTGCAATCAGAACACAGTTTGCATTTTACCACGAGTGTGAGGCACAACTGCGGTCTTGATGCGTATACAACATGGTTGTTGTGATCGCCTTCGCTGCAACTAGCCTTACGAGGTCTTGGTCGCCACTCTCTCTACCTATAAGTCTTCGCTGTGTTCCTTCGTCCGGGTTACTGAATAGCGCAATATCCACCTCTTCATCGTGGTTTGAGAAATGTGCAAAAATTCCGAAGTTCGAGTGCTCTGGGTTGCCTGGTGGAAACGTGCTAATGGTTTATCATTCTTGGTTACCCGTCGATATTATGTTTTTATAGGACTACAGTGAAACGATAACACCTATTCCCGTTCACACAATGGATCGTAGATGCACGCGTTTGCTATGATGCTGTTCCACGGAAGCCAGTTATCTGAAACTGGACGATGTAGGTCATAAACTGCATCCTCAAGAACAGTGATTTGTTCCCTGTCACAAAAATGCAATGAATGGCACGAAGCACATGCCTGATGTCATCAATTGATAGCAACAAGCCATTTTCGGGAGGTCAGCATGAAAGCCGTTAATCAGAAGTGGGCCTTTAATGGCATTCCTTGGATTCAGATAGTGCAAACAAAGAACGTTAGTATTCCTAGTTTGGGAAAGGCACGTCAATTCGCCTTCCCTATCAAATACATGCTTGATTTTGAGCCGTCTACGTGAGTACGTGACATGATACCATAGAGTAAGTAGGTATCTAACAATGGCCAGTTCCAAGTGCTTTCTCCTGGGACATAAGCTGCAACCATGAATTTCCGTCCACCACGTGCTTGTATATAAAAACCACTGGACAAAAGCATGAACAATGGTCATTGGCGTCGATTACGTGGTTCAGACGTGACACAAAATGGGCGCGGATCCCATACGTGACTCTTCAGGCGTTTACGTAAGGACCGTATTAATGTGCGTTCGAGCGTGGTGAAGGAGGTCACAATTGCCTGATTCTCCATACGGATACATTGAATGAACCGGGTTGGATACCACTAATTTATTCCGTTGCGAGCTCACTCAGCTCAGTACAGTTTCACATAGCCAGACCTACTGATCGTCAACTGTCAAAATGGTACGAACGATTTTATTACTGAAGACAAGTTGACGGGTTACGATGGAAAAACACATGGAAAAGCACAGATGTAGGGACTAAAAGGTCAACGATTCAACGGTGGCACGACACTACCATGATGTAAAATAATGGCGCTTCAGTCTGATAGTTATTCAACTGTTTGAAGTTATCAAACTTGATCTACTCTCATACACCGTCCCAACTGTCTCATTCTCAAAAACCTTCCGCGTAGCCTCATTTACGGAGAAGTATCACATTCGAGTTTCGATCTTGTCAAAGTAAAACAAAAATACTTGTGCTCGTCATGACCAGGATTCAAATTTGAACTAAAATCCAGCATTCTCGATCACAATTGCAAGGCTGAATTATCATATCTGAATGTTTCACCGTATTTGTTTGTGAGTATTGATTGTGTTAGCTCGATAGACGAACAGGTGTACTTTACTGACGACTTTAATGGATCTAATCCGTGATCTCTGATTATGGTAGAATTGAGTACATTTGACATTTTCTTTACTAATCGAAAACATGGTTTATTCTCATTAGTTAAAATTTTATGATGGTTCAGCATCACTTGGAAAAGCATTCCAACCGTTCTACACGGGAGTCAATTAGGATTTGATGGACCAGAAACGCAAGTGTCTTTGTCTACAGACAGCAGCCGGAATAGCTTTTCTGTCCTTGCTAGTACAGCCAGTGTTCAAACATACTCAACACAAATCAGCAGACTTACTGAGACATCTGTTTACTACCCAGATGAATGCTGTGACACAAGGCACTTGTATGTGACATCGTGACATCGCCCATCAACAAACCCTACCCATTCGTATCACTTAACTCCCTTAAATCTCAGTTCTAAATGTCCGGTTAGAGAAGAGTAGTTCAATTTTACGGTTCATTTAGTAGGGGGACACATTCTCCTCTACAGTCACTTCCTCACAGACGACTAGGCAACTCACCGGACAATAGTTACGTTTCATCCTTGATATGATTTTTCTCGGCCTGGACATTCCACGTTAGAACTTAAAACTGCATCTCATTTAACGGTCAACCCGTCTCACACACGGTTCCCCTGAGTATATCATTCAACATGGAATTACAACTTAAAAGGTAGCTAATGGAACAACACAACAGCCACACCTCGAACTATAAGTATTCTGTGCCAGATCGATGGACTTCGATCATTTCACTTAGACCGATAATGAAATAATCTAATGTGAACCATACCAGGTACAATTAATCCAAGCTGTGTGCAACCATCACAGTTTGGCTGAACAGCTTGATCATAAAAGACTAACAACCACACCACAGCAATTATGGCACCAAGGAAACATGCAACATCTGCTGGTACAAACATAACGACTGACCCGCATGCAATCAATCAGACGATAATGATGTGCTATGAATCGTGGTGCAGTATTGTCAGCTCCGTTACTGCCTCGAAGGTATCTGAATTGATTGAGCACTTGTCCAGCATTCTGCCACTGAATGGATGCTATCAATCTTCTTGTGGTCTGAACTAATCGATCGGTAATCAACTGAAGCAGCTCAAGTAGGGGGCGGTAATACCGGAAATCTTTCACAACAAGCAGCTCTCAAACTATCTTCAATGGTTCATTGACATGGTGGATCAGATTTTGGTAAGTGGTGAGATTTGGTCACCGACGGCATAGGCCGATTAATAGTGGACTCATGTAAGCGATCGGATTTCATGGTCGGGCTGTATCAGTCAGACGTGACCAAAAGTGACTCGTTCACCTGTGGATATGCGTTACTATTTTCTCCTGACCAACAAGATAAGGTCTAACTTACCTCCCACCACTGACTTCGACGTGCGCTGAGACGTTCTGAGCGGTGCCTCTCTTAAGTACGTATCTCTGGGAGTTTTTTGACGTAAAAGCACACGGCTGAACGTCTGCCTGTGTCTTTGTATTTTTTGGTGGTCGGCTTGACTCATTCGGATCCACAAAACGAGGTTGATATTGTTCCGGCACATACTGAGCCCCTCAGACCCCTGCAGAACTGAATGGTTGCATGTAGACGTAATAGTTGTCTCACACTTTCAGTTTGTTCCATTAGGCAGTCATGTATAAACCAGCTACTATTTTTCCAAGTTCAGCGCCCCAAGTTTTTTGATACTCCAAATATTTTTCCTGTTTTGAACCTGCCAGTAAGGGAGCTGTATGAAAGCAGATGCAACACAGTTGTTGAAGTTCATCCACACCATCTTCGTGCGGGGTTTCTCGCTGATTCAAGTTGAATTGTTCGACAGGCGAGGAACACCCGATCTCAGTTCGCATTAACTGAGAAGACCTGTCTTAAAGTTTGGTAGAAACCATACACAAAGGGCTCAAGAACTTTTTCGAGGACATTAGATCTATCATGGAGATTGTAACCTACAACCAGTTGCCGTTCTTGGATGCGCTAGTCAGCCGCAAACGTGATGGGACACTGGGTACTTCAATTTACTGGAAAGAAACATATGCACCAACTCCTCAGATTTCGTAGAAACCACTCAGTCTGCCACAAAAGTAATTGTATTCCGAATCTGTTTAAAGGAGCTGAAACATACTGTAGAATCGCAGAACTCCAAAGGAAGGGAAAAACTACTAGTACCGAATATTTTTTTGCAACATTTATCTACGAAATTTTATCGAATAAAGTTTACCGCGGAAAGAAGAAGATTCAAGCTGTACGAAACCATCAACAAAACGAATGGTGTTTCCATACATTGAAAACGTATCAGAAATGATCACAAGACCTCTGAGTCTATATGGCATCATGCTAGTACAATAGCCAGTGGCAACATTGCGAGAATACTACCAAACCTAAAGGAACTACTCAGACCCGTCGACAGAAAAAAGACATACAGAATCCAATAGAATGACTGAGGACAAAGTTACGTCCGCCAAACCCGATGAAAATTGCCTACGAGAATACGTGAACACGAACTGGTCATCAGGGAAGACGATCAATTCCCTCTGATCACCTTCCACGAGAATCAAACTGGACACAACTTAGACCTGAACATCACATAGGTTCAACAACCGGGTTAATAAACAGACATATCGAACTGGTCAAAATCTGTGAGCTAATGCGAACCAAAGAGTTGAGGAAATGAAAACGTTGTCAGGCCCAAGTGCCGGCAACTCCGAGAGGAGCAGTTTCAACGGATCGGAGCGGTGATCAAAGGTGGACAATGAATAACCAATCAGACTGAATTCCAAAAACAAACACCTGACCTACCTAGTCAATGGACAGATTCGATGTCGAAGTACGATGGGAACAGGAATGGGTTAATCAGAAAGTTCGAAAACAACAGGAAGTGCCCAATCAGAATTCATAACAAAAGGTCAGCTTAGTCTGGTATATGGGGGATGGCATTCATGGAACTCCATCAGACTGCACGTTCAAAGTTTGGTTTTCATGATCAGCCAAACCGCTGTTGACGCAGGCTGGCTTGGTGTAAATTCCATAGGTCGCAAGTTGTCATGGTACAGGCTTTTGTTGAAACTCCCTACCTGTGAATTCGACTTCACTGAACAGTCAACAGCATGAACTCAATTTGACTTTTGACGCATTTCACTTACAATAGCTTCATGGGTATATATATATATATATATATATATATATATATATATA
>QNGE01001515.1:38564-61249 GCA_008508345.1 Paragonimus westermani | reverse complement strand
ACCCACCCGTCCCACTGTCTCATATGGAATCCACCAAATGATTCAGGGGATCGACTGCCCCGGCAGGATTTCTCAAACGTTTCACGCTGGAATCCACCAACGCCACTGCTGAGCATAGAAATTGTATTACTGATAAGTAGTGTGGCAAATTTATGATTTTAGACGAGACCCAACTGTGAAAAGTTAGGGCTTCGGCTGGATTCGAACCAGCGATAGACACAGCATGTCTCAACGCGGCAAGCGCTCTACCAGCTGAGCTACGAAGCCACACCGGGAGTTCGGAAATTTCACATTTGGACTCTGTCTGTCGCTGGTTCGAATCCAGCTGAAGCCCTGACTTTTCACAGTTGGGTCTCATATAAAATCATAAATCTGCCACACTACTTATCAGTAATACTATTCCACATTTTATTGGTTTGTATGGTTATTCGGTGTGGTTCAGTGAAATAGTTCGCAGAATAGAGTGCAGAACTTGTCACGATTGGTTTCAAACCGACCACAATGGACTTATGGCAGCTCAATATGTACTACTAGAGAGAACTGGCCTCGAATTATTGTGTATGCTACGTAGTTTTGGAAGTGCTTTTCTCATTGTTGGCGGTAGGAAAACTAGCAATTTCCCAAGTCTGGAGATTGGAGCTGAAATTCATATCACCAAACAACTGTGAGCACATTTTATGCGGCCCAGAAATTAGTTTCTACAAACGCTGAAGTTCATACTTGTTCTGTAGCAACCGACACTGAACAGGAATGGCTAACTGTATACTGCGAGCCCACCCTCGAGTTTCGTTCAAGGAACGTTAACAGGTGGCTAGGGGACCATCTGCTGATTTCAAATATGACGTACAATTGGATGCTCAAAAGTATAGGAACTGCCATGTCAACGAAAGATGTTGAGAAATTTTCACTTAACACACACAACAGTGAACTGCTCTGTCCGGGTGGCAAGCGAGCTCTTCTATTGGCCTCGGAAGTCACGTTCAGTAAAAGACCACATACAAAGATGTGCTACGTACTAGAATTTTGACTTGAAGAAAATTAAGAACACGAAATCGGTTAGTCGGGTCCCTGAAAGACAGTGATAAATAGTATCTTCGGACATCTTTCCGTACAAAAACAAACACTTCTTGGTCACACTAGGCCACTTCGAAAAGTCCCCCAGTTTGGAGTGGCTGAGCTCTACGGCTTCCAACGTGATCGTTAACAAAATTCCGCCCCAGTTTACACGATACGGCATACACGAGACCTGCTCCTAAGATAACAGATCACAGATAAATGGCACAGAATTCAAAACGTTCGCACCGTACAAGCGGCTCATGCTATGGTTAGTCAAATTACAAGGTCGGAGCAGCGGTCAACACGACAAAGCAGTCGTTGCAAATTGCATAGTTACCCCGAAGTGACCCGCGTTTTGTTTATTCAGAAGGAGTTTACTCACACTACAACCCTGTTCCCTTAGTTAGGAGCAGAAGACGCCAAGAAGAACCTCACACATCCAGCAATAATAGAAGGAATTCCAAGGCCAAACGAAGTCAGGATGCCCGATGATTTGTTACGACGAATGACACATCAAAAGAGGTGCCTTGATTGAAAACCACACGACCCACAGGCTCTGCGGATGGACGACAAGATGTGTGTAAAGTGTAGTCCAGAAAACTCATGGCTATGGATAGAAGGAGTGGTGATTTGGGGACACAGATATCGGTTGCCTGAAGTAGAAACCGGGGAACAGCGGAGAGTATGGATGATGTGCGTTCGATGAAGTGGGTCTTTCCGGATACGATGAATCTCCTCATAGACTAAAAGGTGTGTCCGGCAACCAAGGGTGAGCTAGGCTACGAATAAAAGAGGAGATGCAGAGGGATTAGACAAGATGAACTTCTCGGTATGAGGTCAATCAATGACCTACGAAAGGCTCTAATCAATCACTGTCAGACACTTGAGCAAACTGGTATGCCAGCGTGGCGACCAATCAAGATGAAAGTCAGGAATGGAATTGGATGGTTCGGATTGAACACATGATTAAAAGAGCTGTTTAGGTGTGCCTTGTGTTTAACCGAACAAGTGACAACCAAGGTTGGACCACCCAATAGAAAAAACGAGGGTTCTGGACGGCTTGTCTGCAAAATAAGTCACGGAAATCTAGTAAGCTCGAGGTCACCCGTTGCCACCATAGGTGCTTTGTTTGCATTCATTTCTCAACTGCATCTACCTACAGTGGTCATCTTGTTCGTGTTAACAGACTAAGATTACAAGAAGCACACTACTCTCCCGCGCAGTCATATTAAATAAACGCACCACAATCTGAGCGCGTTGAATAATAACTTACCTGTTTCGAAATTTATCCGATGAAGAACGTTAGTTTTGAAAGCTCAACTCAATGGAAAAACTCATAACAAACTCGAAAAACCTCCAGGGTTTCCTGAAACTGTCGTGGCTCATACAGAGCGTAATGAGAAAACTGGTTTCAATGGTCATGATAAAGTTTCAGACTTTCCCATTGAAAGCGTCTCACGGTGAGACAGGTTAATTGAAGCCGTAACTCTCTATCAGCACCCTAGGTCACAAAGTTGTGTGCGCCTGAGTGCCGTGTTTATGCACGGACAGAAGAGGCAGGAGCGCCTTTCATGAACAGAATGCAGTTTCCCTTTGACCAACACGAACGACACAGCACATATGAGAAATACACGCATACCTCGTGTGTAGAAACTAAAGGAAAGATTCTCACATAGATCACATGATCAAGTTCCATTCTGACTCAAAGTGATCCAAACACCCTGAAAGTTGAAACAGTGCCAACGGGAAAATAAGGTTTCTAGTGGGGATTTTTCTGTGCAGTCAACGAATGTCCCAGGACAGGCAAATACATCCAGCTCTTTTCGATATCTCACAGATAAGGGAAGAGAAAGACAATCGTAGGTAACGAGAGACACCAAGTATGCTACTAAAACCTATCTACAACGAGTTCGTGACATTCACGCCATCAGCGTCGTCACTGTTATACAGAAGTTATCAATCTGACACAATAGCGAACTCCTAATTCCGACCACTCAGGATCTTCTCGAAGAAAAAGTTAACGCATTAATGTTGACCAATCCATTATTCCTTCACCATTCACTTTTGCTTCCTCTAAAAAACCACTATATGATTAAATGACTCCAGCCCATATCTAACGTACTGTTTTAGTCTGGTGAATATGCTTCCATAACTACGCAGCCGCACTTGATGTGTTTCCTTATGTTGTAGTTCTCACGGAAGTATGCCTGACATCGGTAGGCCCCTATTAGACCCGTATCGGTGATCATTTTGTTGACGTTACTGACTACCACGGAAGACGTAATGAAAGGTTGACCAACTATGTGAGTCTTAATTTATACCCGCCATTTTTAAGCGGCAACAGTATTACCGCTCTAATACGAGTTGTGGTGTTGGCTACATACAATACTCAGTTACGGTGACTAGTTCTTATTGAGAATTGTCTATCGTTTACCTTCGAGTATACCTTTGGACGATGAACCTCCACTGTCTTACGTAGGCAAAACAATCCCCACTGAACACTCGCCAAACTTACCTATCTTGGGCGACTTTACACTACACAAAGCATTTGGGATCTTTCCTCCACAACAGACTTTAAAAGATACTTTTGGGTTAGCTTCCTCATTGACAACACTACCAAAGCCACGGATTCCGCAAATTAAACCTCAAACGAAACACCATCTAAGACAAACTTGCTCAATATAGGGTCTCGTAGTCAATAACAATAGTTGATCAGCTTAGCATCAGGGCTCTGTTGGGCCATAGCGAATAACTACTGCTGATTGTTCTACATTTTTAACAAATCCAACAAGCCACCACGAAGCAACCGGCTCACAATTCTAATCGGACTGGCGTTAATAAGTAACCATTTCAAGACTTTCCATGTTCTAGATATTTCATCTGCTTTGACTATTGTTATAAAATGTGTTTCAGATGAGGTCGATTTGATGAATCTAAAAAGAAAGTCAGCCAACACTCTTTCGCGAGTTGTCCTCCTCAGATGAATCCGCTGTTATCTCGACAGTAGCGCACATTTATTTACCAAATGGAGGTAAACCGGTAAGCTTAACGACGCTGACGTTCTGTTTGAAATGGGCGATCAGTGCAAACCAAAATTTTGCCATAATTCTCTCAAATGCGAGCAGAAATGCTGAACACATTGTGGTGGATTACCAAATTGAAGATGCGAGTAGTCTAACACTTGATGGAAAACCTCAAATGGGTGAGAAAAGATTTCCAAAGGCCCTCAGCGAGTGGATTGCAGATAACATGGGCGACAGAAGTAGCCACCGCGTAACGAACTCGGATGAACGGAGGAAGGACGTGAGGCAACTCCCCTCAGCAGAAGGCGTCAGCCACGCATAGCAGCTAAGCAGAAGCGCTCACGACGTGCGAGTAGAAACCACTGCTGTGTTCTGGACTGAAATTCTGCCTCATAAACGCCAACACTCGTGTGGCGTGGAAACAAAATAGTTGGACAATAAAGGTCGTGCTTTATTCCGCGACTTCTCGCTATACTAGTTCACACAAAAGAACATTTCCTTTAGAGACGACCTAATTGTGAAAGATTCGCACTCCGGTTGAATACGAAATGGTGACAGGAATAACATATTGCTCCGTCGTGAGCATTCACTGTCAACTTTCTCATTGTGTTGATCAGACGGTGTTGCTAAGCTAAGTAAGCAGTAGTGCGACACCTTTTGCAACACAAACACATTCTCTTCCACGTGTCTATCCTCACGGCACCTTATAAAAAATCCAACTTTCGCTACCCAACGAGTTTGGTTTAATGGGTCTTGACCAGATTAACTGAAGAACATTGACAGAAATGTCTTGAGTAATCGCTGGACAACCTCACGACCTCCTTACATCGACTCTCACCGTCAAAGTCAGTTCCCTCAAGTGGAAGGAAACTGCAGTCATCAAAATTTATGTGCCTAGCAGCCAACATTGGTTTACTAACAGTCGACCATTCGACGTAAAGGACATCTTGTAAATGAGCTGAGAACTTTTTCTCAACAGAACTACCTTAATACAACTTCTAGATGGTAATCACAGCCCAGTATCGTAGCCCAGAATCCTGTCAAAATAACTCTGCATGACTAAAAACTACATATGTAGCTTAACGGATGTCGGGTTGGGTTATTACGTCTAACGCCACATTCTGACATTACTGAAGCGGTTGGTAGGGTGTCACACGACCCAATTCTTCAAAACCTGGAGTCATCCAGTGTTCAGGATGGTACTTCCCGCCAGATTACCTCATTTATCAATGGTTGTATCTTCCATGTCATATCTGACTCCGACCTTTTATCCCTTGCATTTATCTCGAGGGGTGCACCAGAGAGATCAGATTTGTGACCATTACTTTCCAGCGTTTCACTCGACAGAATTTTCACTTTCTACCCTATGTGAACGATTTAAAAGTCTAGAATTCACATTGTTCCCCCCACTCTGAAAACTGGTATCAACAAAATCAAGCAACTGTCAAATGGGTGCTGTCTTTCTGTCAGTAATGACAGCTGTTCACATAGATCTCGTGGTGAGGATCCTGAAAACGCCATCGGAACGCACAAAACACAAACAGCTGAGAAGGTTGAAATACTGATCGTAAAAAGATTCCAGTAGTTGGTTATTGTCCAGCTTGTCTTTCCATCATCATTGCGAAACGACAGCCGTAAATAATTCATGTTATCGGGAGTGATAAAGCGATCGCATTCTCACAATGATAAGAGACCTTTCGGAACGCTTTTTGATTTAGGTCCAAACGGCAATCGACTACACTAACTCAGTAGTGTCCTTCGACTTCAAGAACGATATACATATATGTATATAAATGTCAAGACAGTACGTCACAAAAAAACACAATGGGTCATGGGAACGTTACGTGTTACTTTCGTCTCGAAACTCTTGATCATCATTCAGCAAACTATCAGACATTTTGAAGGCCTCAACCTTATCCTTCCTTCTCTCTAACGTAGCGTCTCACTCCCGCAGATTCAAAATGGTTCCATGGTTGCAGTATACGGGTGTACAAAAGGAGATTTCACACTCTGTTTGACGGAACCGTTTCTGTCATATTGGTAGCTAGTTTGAATGTGCTGTCGCTAATTGCGATGCACGTTACATCCATAAATCGTTGTTAAACTGCGACACATTTAACAGAAGTGAAATAAGGACGGCAAGATGATTTGTCGTTTCTTGTTGTATCCCTCTTGGTTTGACATTGTTTTCACAGAGAGCGATGCTACACCAGTTTTTCCAGAATTGCTGTTCACATGAACTGACTTTTGTGCAATGTAACTACGAAATACAAGACTCAATATAGACTAACAAACGAAATGAAGGACCGAACTCACCGAGACTGAACAATGCTCACGAAACGTCGTATTATATTGGGAAGTGGTTGGGCTGTTCCAAGAGTAGTTGATACTGCGAAGCATTGGAGCTGAAATACAGTTCAACAATGGGACTTATTAACAGAGAGCTAATAATCGAAAAAACCGACATGTATGCGTAGTAGAACTTATCCAAAATTTTGCTGTATCTTTTTTTATCAGGTCAAGTGCAATTTTCACGCATGATTGTCAAAACGATGTACAAAACATTGGAAACTTCACATTTGTGTGATGCCAGAAGAACAATTGAACTGACATCAGCAGTTTGAACTCTTGACCTTAAACCCGCCTAGTATGCAACGAACTGCACACACTAAGAAGACAGATCTTATTTTGCGTTTGCAGATTGCGAAAACATGTTTGTGGCGAAGTTGACATTAACCCACTTAAAATAGCAAACACAGACCCGTTTCTCAAACCACCGTAGTACGCATACATTCGTGAGCACTGTCTCGCTGGTTAAGGTTCCCGATGTATGGACTTAAGTGTTTGATGATCGAATAGTGTGTGATGTTAGGCAGATGGTCTACTCAATTCAATTACATACAGTGGTGTACAAAACAAGTTTTAGAAGAACACGAGTCGCTGACTGAGGACACGAAATCATATGCTCTCAGTCCGAGCCCAAGGAGACAGTTGCCGACTTAAATGATAGACGGACAACCAGTCAGTGAGTGAAACCGAGTTGAGACAGCTAATTACCACGGCAATTGCTCTTTCCTGTCTAGCTGGCCTAGGTAGTTCGCCCTATAAAATTTAAAAACTTCGTGTCAGCTGGTCATATGATACATGCATAGCTGTTAAAGCCGTTTTTCCTCCCAATTTAGACAGGGATGGGAGAGGCTTCAGGTACTCGTGTCAATTTGACCACCTCATTGACGCAGACAGCAAGACAGCAACTTCTGCTCAGTCAGACTAATGTGGCGATATATTCAATTATTTCAATCTATCCTGTGGAAACGTAAAACTTGACATTTTCTCTTAGTTCGATCCCTTTCTTCTCTGACCACTTTTAATTACACCACGAGGCAATCAAATGTAAACCATACCAGACACAATTAATCCAAGCTGTGTGCAACCATCACAGTTTGGCTGGATAGCTTGATCATAAAAGACTAACAACCACACCACAGCAATTATGGCACCAAGGAAACATGCAACATCTGCTGGTACAAACATAACGACTGACCCGCATGCAATCAATCAGACGATAATGATGTGCTATGAATCGTGGTGTAGTATTGTCAGCTCCGTTATTGCCTCGAAGGTATCTGAATTGATTGAGCACTTGTCTAGCATTCTGCCACTGAATGGATGCTATCAATCTTTTTGTGGTCTGAACTGATCGGTCGGTAATCAACTGAATCAGTTTCAGCGGTGTCGAAATGACCAAGTTAATGTTTCTTCCGAAAACTCGTAACAAACAACTGGTGACAAGTGATCAGTGATTGGCTGATGTTGACTTGACAATGGAATAATTGAACAGTAGGCAATCTGCTTTCGGATGCCTAAATGTACTTCAAGGCATATCATGTATTTGTTAGTTTGATCCTGCGGACGGGGACTGCACTTACAGTATTGCTCTCCCACATCACCCTCTTGTTGCTGCGTGTCTCAGATGTGCACAATGTGGTATATGTTGTACCCTTCAGTGCGTAAATGGGTGCATATATGGCTCCTCTAAAGGCCGTTCATGCGACCGGCTGTCTGTACGGTAGACCAGTGTTAGCCAGTTTCTTCGGTAACTTTCGATCATTGCAACATCGCTTCTTATTACGTGAATCATTTGATGCCCTCTGACTGGGCACCAAATCTGTATACAGCAGTGTGAATGACAAGTCATGCTGGATAGTCAGCACAAATACACAACTAATGTGGCTCGAACTTGTGCATCTGCACAATTGTGTTTAATTCAAACCTTCACAGGGCCTGTCCGTCGTGATCACGAAAATAGCTCGTGAATCTTTCCTGTCCCCCATGTTGTACACCAGTTCACTTGCAACTGCAATGGATTGACAGCTGGCACAGAGAGTTGTCAAACACGCCCCGAAATGGTTGACAACTGTGAACACTTCAATCTCAACTTGTTGGACGGAATACTCGAAATTCAACGTCACCGGTTGCCAAACGCCTCATGACAACAGGTGGCCCATTTGATCCAAAAAAACTCAGTCACGATACCTGTGTGCCATCGATACCCGAAGTTACTGGTGTTCTGCGAATCGATGCTTATCCGAACTAACCAGCTGACGTTGTGTACGAAAGTGGTTGGAGCAACTTGTCGGGTTGCCATAGTCAAGACTACGTAATACTTGATGTTTCTAGGCATGTCTTGCTTCAGTTGTATAGTGCTGTCTTACTACCATGTTCTACGTTTGCGATTGATGAGAATAAACGAAATGTTAAAAGATCGCAACCTCTCTTGTCTGTCCTGAAGAGCAAGCAATAGGCTATTTGCAATGACTCAAGAAGCAGTTGCTTCACGCGAGATAATTTTTGTTTTATTTATTTGTGTACACTTATATATATGTAAGGAATTAGAAGGGGGCACACACCGAAAAGGGGACGATTTAATGTGACGTTTTAGATTCACACTAGGATTCGATATCAAATTGTGTCGGGGTGAGATCGTTCTGCCGCTCACCATGTTCGCGTGTATATATATATATATGCACACAAGTTTACATGTATATATGTACGTATGTACGTGTATATTTTAACATGCAAGCCTGACGCATTTAATCTGAATACCCGTAGCACTTGCGAAACAACTATGGGGCAACGCGGAGGCGCCAGACGACAGCATTGTTTCGAATTAGTGATTACATCAACAGTCCTGTGAAAGGAAACAACACAAACAAGCATGAGTCAGAGGCTTAGTAAGTCATGCACACGAACTGCACAGGGGAAAACCAAAATGGCACCAACAAAATTGTAGCACGCTCTGTTACGCAGTGCCAATTCAATCCGTGAGCGCTTGCTGGTTTCAGCGGCACATCACTATATATATATAGTTGCCACCTGAAGGGAACGCAACAGCCGAGTTAATAACGTTAAAGATAGCTGGTGCGATCAGCAGTTCTTGTTGTACTGCACGTTATGTTACAACACTAAAATCTAAACGGACGACGCCACTTAATATGAAAAATGTTGTGCTTGAAAATGTTGCCATCTCCCTGATCTAGTCATTTGCCCGTTCGTGTGGCTCAGCGTGTGCTCGTCGTCCTGTTAGGCGATTAGCAAAAAAATCGTGAGCACTGCCCCACGTGGCTTCCCTCCGGAACAACAGCGAGCACTAATTCATTCGTCAGTCCATTCGGTTCACTATTACAGACACACTGACATTGCGCGTTTTTCATCGTCCACCGTACATCGGCACTGCATCATAAAGGATCAAGTGACGTCTGTTTATAACTCTGAGGCGGTCGCAATTTGATTGCGTCTTCTGCGGGTTTATGCGTACAAAAACAATCCGTTTATATCTTGATGTTACCGCAGATCAGCTTGTACGATGCCCATGGGCAAATTCGATACTTTCACTCCAATTTGGTTAAATTAACATTGGTTGTAGAACATCTATCCCATTTATGAAATCATGTTTGTGTTTTCCCGACTGCATAGTCCTATTGTAGTGGGGACGGACGGTAGCACCATACTACTTACACCACCACTATTCAGTAGCGAGGCGACGGCATGGATGTATATGGCCGCGAGATAAATAGCGGAGAGATACGAGGAAGATCATTGGAGGCCAGCTTTTGCTACATGAAAAAACTAAGACATGGTTTCCAAAGCGACCGGAACATCCTCAGATCAGTGTTGTGTGCAAATGAGTGTTTTTGTTCGTAGTCAGGTTGAGACGCATAAGTCGTGTATTGGTTTCCTCAAGTGAATAACCTTTGTGGCATCCGCGTTCTCGGTTCACAACACATTTGTTGGAAAATTTCTCTTATTGCAGCAGCACCTTGGAATGAGAATTTACCGAAAAGAGTTCTGTTTGTTGAAGAAGAAAATGTATATCCGTACGTTACAAATACACTTCGTTAACAAATGGAAATGCGTCGTGTAAGTTGATTTGTCGTTGACATCCACTTAGCAAGTTTGGGTCAGTAATCACGTTTGAAGTCGCCGCATTTACTTTTAGATCTCAGAGTTGAAATCTGCGTTTACATGTTGCTCATCCCAACAGTTTGTAGTTCGTCCACTTGAATGTGTTTTCAAGGTAAACAAACATCCTATGGGAAATGTATTAGTGTAGTGTAATATTCATTGTAAAAGTGTACATTAAGTTGAGAAAAGAACAATACAATGAATGTGAACCGATCCCGTCAGTTTGCATATCTCTTTGTCTACCGTGTATATATGAGTAAAAAACATTAATCTCTATAGAAGAATCCGTGCCTGATTTAAAGTTGCTCAACAGTTTATAATAGTTTATAAGTTGAACGCATGAGCTGTGGCTTCGTAGTTGTTACGCTCCGGGAAAGATGTCTGCTGTGTTCAGCAACTGTGTTCGCTTCCACTTATGTGGTCTTAAACATTTCTAAGTAAACTGTTAGCTGACTGTTGCGGTTCCAATCAAACCTAACTAGAATTATCGGCTTCCGGTAACCTCACAGACAGTATTGGAAACACAAGGATTTCACCTACAAATTGTTGCAGTCTGACCGACTCGTCTGGATAACGATGAACTTGAGTAAACTAAAATCACGCTTATTCTGACCTTGAATAAAATTAGTTGCGTTTACCAAAGAAGTTCGTCTGTGAGAGCACAACGTTCTTGCAATTATCTCTACACGGAGATTTAAACAACTGTTCTTAATAGTTTCTCTTAACGCACTCCAATTTTCCAGACTGCAAGTGTGACCCCTCTATCTGTGGTGTTCCTTTAGAACAAATTACATTCTTCGGTAGCATTCATGCATGGTTACTTTTGATGATTTATCTAATTTGGTCTAGATGTGAACAATTTAGAACCTCGGTTAGGGAGCGTTCGGAAATAAAGTGCATTCGACTGACAACTTCACGATGTAATGACTGCTTTTAGCTTACCATAAGCACTCACCTTGTCTAATGACGTGTCTGTCAGCAAGTTTTCCATCACTAACAGATCATGTTTCTTAGTACAATAGAACACTCAAGAGTATGACGATTAGAGTGCTCGAACTCCACGCCCTGGTAGCCTCTACGGGTGGTTTTTTGTCCAGCAAAAAAAGCCAATTGACCTAGGCCTGACACGCTGCCACAATACTCACTTCGTTCCCAACCAGACGATTGTTCACACTGTTATCCTTCCTTCTCTCTCCCACTCTGTCGAAAGGTGATCATACAGCGACCTTGACATGCGAGTGTCTGGAATGTTCACCACGTGCTGGCTCACTGGAAATGCTTGTGGACACGCGATAGATTGGATATATCCCAACTCAGTGTCCGTTGTCTGTATTGCCCTATATCTGTTCGTGAGCACGTGAATTGGTTGAATACGCCTCTACAGAAAAATGTCATGAAGATCAGTAAGGGAAGGCAATCTCCACTCATAGTAATGTCCACCGGTGTTGTTGACCGAATACAGCTTGTGCATATCAAAGAAAGTTGCACAGGACCAACCGGCGTAGCGTCTTGAGTCAAGAACGCAGATGGAGCAAAGGTCGTTTATTCGGAAAACCAATCCATAGGTTGTGCGCTTGAACACGACTACAAACAAATCTACCCATCGGCTAACGATACTGGTCCCAGAACATCACGGTTGCTACTGTCGCCAGTGCTCAGTTCCTCTATTTGCCAAAAATCATTTCATGTCACGTTACACTCCGATGTTTTTTTGTATTGTCTTGTATTGTATTCCGATGTTAAAACCCATGTCTCTGTCTTACTACTGAACAGTAGTGTTGTGAGTAGTATGACGCGATCCCTCGTCCTCAATGAAGTAGTATAGATCATGGTACACTATATTCCCTATACGAGATGCTATCTTTCTCGTTTGTTGATATCACATGTTGAAACATAACTTGTGTTCACTTGGTACAGAATTTGTTTGTCATTTTCAATAGGTTATGATTACGTTGACTATATAAGGTTGCAACGGTTGATAGCCCGCAAATCCACACAGATGCGTACGTGCAAGATTGACGCTTTCAAATATCTTGGATGTTTCTCGTAAGTGGAGTGGATCTATTTGTTTGGTAGACATAACTATTACATTGACAGGTGTGTCGTCAACTGTTAACGATGTTCTCATTCATTCGCACTTGTTACAATGAATTTCCGTCGACCGAATTAATCTCCACTGGTAACTTACAAACGGCGAAATTCCAATCTGTTCATATCGTACGATTAGCATGTATGATTTGTGTGATGTGTAAGTCAACTGATTTGGCTGAGTCGAACAAGGTTACGGAGCTATGATGTTTGCTTGAAATTGTTCGAGAACGATCGATCATCAGAACTCTGTCCCGACTGATATAAACAAAGCAAGAATGGCCAAAGTTATTGGCTAGCTATTCTCACAAGTTGGTACGAATTCAATCCGTGTTGGGTAAACAAGCAGTGTTATAAAATTTCGTGTTATGTAATCCAGTGACTTCAATTACTCGGAAGATACTGGAGCCCTTCAGCATTAATCTAATCATATTCAGACCGCAAACTTCTTAAATATATTATTATTTAAACTGGTCATCTGTATAGTTACTCACCCTAAACGTATGTTGGCCAACGTCCGAAAACCAATGTAATCTTATCTAAATTGTTCAAACTTGCGGATTAATTGATAAGTCCAACACATCTCAAAGTTCAGTTTCAAACGTTTTTATTCCGACCACATTTTGTTTTCGAACTGTAGTTAAACTTGTGGAAACTGTAGGATTTGTAATATGAGTATTCGCAATCTTACGGTGTATTGATCAGATAATTGCCAAGTTTGGGAATTTGGGTCAGTAAAAAATGACTTTCCCAAAAATGCGCTTCACACACTACCAGAACAAACGCCTTATCCGTGTTAGTGTTTCAAACACGTTCTAATCGGCTAGAACGATTTAGGGTTGGTACTAAATTTTTAGACAACAGATGCTCAATATAGTTGGTATTACAGTGGTTGTCGGGACAACTCTGTTGGTCGAGTGCTGAACCTTTTGCTCTCGGGTTGTATAATTATGGCTGTATCGATAAGTGAAGACAGAGACAGAGGGAAATGAAAACGGATTTTTGGCAAATTCTACTGCAGACGAAGTTTGTCATGAATCACTTAGTGTGACAGGACTGAACATCATTTTTAGCGTGTATACTTACATACCATCCAAACTTCCTGGCGTCTACATGGACAAGGCGTCACAATCCCACTTTGTATTGTTCGTTGAAATGCACTGTAGGACATTTTTGGAGGTCAAAATTCCCTTCGACTGACCCTGCCGCGCCCTTCCTCGTGACCCCGTCCAAGTACACGCTTGTTTTCGTTATTCACACATTGTTACCTGTCAGTCTCACCCTCCCTAACCCCTGTGAATACGGTCCGCCATTGAACTGTCACCAGCCCATCGGTCTGCCCGAAGCCCGAGTATTTAGATACACATCATTGTCTGTCGGTCGTTTGTGCTTGTACTTGACGCGTGCCCTTTGGACCCTTGAGGGCCTACTGCGGCCAAACGTTGTCTTATCCCACAAACGCAAACGAATTGAGGTTTGTTCTTGAAATTGATTATATTATTTATGACAATAGTACCACGTTTCCAGCGACTTGATTTGGTTCTGATATGTGGCGTCGTTGGTTATACGTGCGTCACCCAACGTTCGTCGGAAGAACGTACATGCACACTCCGCTGTTCAGTCTTTCGAACTAACAGCTGAATGTCCGAGGTGTCTGGTGAAAAAAATCACAGAAGTAACTAACACGTTCAATTTTAGTCAAGCTTTTCAAAAGAACTACACTTGCGTAAGCCCATAGTATCCCGACCTTGGTTGTTAGCAATTCTAGTAAGTTCTGTTGGTGTTTGTTGGACAACATTTAAGGGGTTTATTTTGATTTGAATTCCTTTTTTCCGAAGATAATCGAAGTTCCGCAGAAAGGCGACAACTTTCAACCTAAAAAATCCAGAAAGTCATGCGTAGTCGGTACACCAGCTGTCAACGGCCATCAGTAAGATTAAGCTCTTGAATGTGTACACGACGTTTCACCTAACAGATCTAAACACCGAAACTCATAGTGAAAATGGCTGACAGATTTGCAAAGAAATCTGTTCACTAGTTCAAGTAGTGGGTTCTGCCATTTTTCATTTCCATAACCTTTATTACGTACTATTGTTTTTTGTGGATATAAATCAACTGGTCCCATAAATAAATTTGGTTGGAAGACATAAGCCATAGAATATTCTCCGCAGTAACAGTCCATACATTCTTAACACACACGAATATGTACCTGTTTGTAAGTCCCAAGCTGAAGATCCATAATAACGAATTCACAGTTAAATGGCTAAGGTTGGATGACCGAGATGACAACACTGTGTACTACAGCTCAGTGGTATATCGTCCATCACTGAGTCCACCAAAAAGCAGTCTATGATTGTCCCAATCCATTGTTTATTCAAGCAGTTTGAACATCACAAAGGCAGTCACTCGGCAAATAATTAATCACACTAGAATCAATACAGCAAAGTGGTCGTAAACACAGTTGGAAAAGTCAGGCTGAAGGGTAACAAACCACCGTAGTGACTTGACGACCGTCGTAGCCGCCTAACACACAGCTCAGAAAGTTTGCACAGTTGCTACTCAGAATCACCGAGTTGTAGACCGACCGAGATGTTCATGCGGTTCCATCAGACTGAGTTCTTCAATTACAGAGGGAGAGCCATTTTCAAAGTCAGTAAATGTGCATTTCGAGTAAATCTTATATTTGACACCCTAATTATCTTCAGGAGTACAGTTGGCACACTAAACTTGCCCCATAACGAACCATTTACCTGGCCTTGGACACAGAAGCAAACCTCATGACGTATTTTTGTGTGGCCTTTCTAGGTAACCCGAAACGCATCATACAGTTAATAAAATTACTTGCACATTGATACCCGAATCCTCCCCAGTGTGTTCAAAGCCAATACTTCATTGGCGCCGGTGTTATTTTGGATGCCCTAATCTCCCGACCGAACCCAATGTTTCCTCCTTGTCCGTTTGATCTACTTCATTTGTCCTTAACTTTTACTCCGTGATCCACTTTCATGAGGTTTAAAATTAGACAAGCGTTTACGTACGATCTGAATTTACGAAGCGCCATTTCAGAGGACATCAGGAGATTTATGTCCTCTTTTCGTTTCACTCAAATCACTGCTCAAAGTTTGTTTTCAAAGCTTCTTTGGAACTGTTATGGTTAGACCGAAGTTCTCGATACTCAACCTTTTGTTCACTGTACTTCCAAACATTTCCGCGGCTGGTATGCTGGCAATAGAAGGGAACAAATTTCGCTGTCCAATGTGAACTGCTAGACAAGCCTTAAACGGGCTGGCCTGGGGGTTATCTTCCTACAAGTTTCAATGGGTCAACTCAGTGATTCAGACAGACAATAGTTTAGCCCACTGATCTAAGTAGCTTTTCATAGGTGAATAAAACCTCCGTCATCAAGAACAACAAGTTACTTGAGCTGCTTAACGAGTAATTGTTTATATACCCAGTGTGCTTCGTCTGCCCAAATAACCTGACTGCATCTGCGGCTACTGTCACAGTGAATGTATAAAGGAAAGTGTAGCTTCAATCATGAGAAATGTGAATTCTGCGTGAGGATTTTAAAGAATGTCAGCCCTTTCCACTACTGCCAGTTATCGTCTTTGGAAATGTACTTCTAGAAGTCGATAGGTGACGAACATGTTTTCCATTGTTTTCGGAGTTAACCAGCGGGAACCTTTTGGTACCCATGTACTAATAATTTACAAGAACTGTATTGGCACAATCGCAACTGATACTCGACGTCACGACCAAAGCAAAATGACATCGGTAACCAAGTTACTGATTTGCATGGCTCAATTCCAGTTTTGTGAGTAGTGAACAAAATGTTTATTGTTCTAGTGTTGTCGCGTTTAGACGGTTAGGCTTAGGTACTAAATCGTGAGATCAGTCTAACATCAATGGGAATGCGCGTTAGGGCCGCCAATGTGTCCACTTAAAAATCCATTCCCTGAAAGAGGACAGACAACTGTCACTACCACTGCTAGGTTCTGTCCTTCCGTTTTCAGAAAAGGAGTGCTCGTGGTCCCCGTGCAATATTTCATCACGCTTCTGTGCACGCCGTCCCTACAGATTGAAGTGAGTTTGAGCTCATCTCGGTAGGTGGATATACAACTTACCATGATGTCACTCACGCTGAGCAGAGAAGGAGTTGAGTTGACTGATTCATCTTCTCAACGGTCGATAGAAGATGCACCGCACACCAGTTGAAAACTGAGATTACAGACTTTGGTTATGACTGGAGGAAACAAATCGGGCGAAAGAATAGCTGAAGCTCTGTATTTCCTCAGAAGAACGTCAAGGTAATGAATACTATCTCTATATGCTGTTGCATACCTCCTGAGCATAAGGTACCAAGCAGTTTTGTACCTTCCAATGACAGTTATCTTACAGCGGTACCTTTTGACAGTCTCAAATACAAGAGCGAAGTAACTTAGCCTCTGATGATCGATCTATATCGTGATAATCAAAAACCTTTGTCTGCAGTGTGGCGTGGATGGACAAACAGCACCAGACACGGACCCGTCTTATCTATATCTGTCTCACCCCCAATTAGTGGGCAAAGGATTAGACCAATGCGCTAAGATGCACCACAAATTGACCTAACCACGGCAAATCCCATGTGCCTTCTGTTCCTGTGTCAATGTGATTTCGATTACAACACTCCTGAGGAAGGCCACCCGAGGTGGTTGAAACGTAGAGTATTACAACTTGCTCGGAACGTTGTGTTATTCCCAATCTGTTTATCAATAACATGTTAAACACGACGCCCAAACTGTTCAACTTCATTCGTACTACATTTGGTGTGGATATCTTACAACGGATTAATAATCGATTCACTTTGGCCAAGAAGCATTCCAACTGGGTCAACCACCGTGTGTTTAATGTTCGTTGCCTTTCGGCAAAAGTGGTTCCACCTTCCCTGCTAATCAGACCGCCGGATAACAGCGTCCGTTCGAAATGTGCAGCACTGACAGCCTCACGCATATTTGTAAGGCAACGCGTACACTCGACTACTTATCACCTGGAGTGTATACGTTTTCGCTGTGCCAAGTTAGATGAGCTGATCCATCATGTATTACCCGACGATATACGGACCTCTGTCATGGAACTGATTAATCAGCGTGAATTAGCGTTATTCAAGAAAGCAAGTGAACGCCAAAGAAGAAAGTCTGACAAGCTTTTCGGAAGATTAAATCAATTCTTCTGTCCCACATTCGGTAGCACAGCGACCATCAGAAAGTGTAATTGTGAATCTCTCATCACGACCACTCAATATGAACGAGATAAGCCTGTTTAAAAAAGGACTCAATTTTAACATCCAACGGAAGCAAATTGAACCAATAGATATAATTCCCCAAATTGAACCTGCTCTAGGCAAACTAGCCACAGGTGTTGCGGAGGAAGCACGATTCATAATTGCAAGCGTTTTGCAACGATAACAGCCAGCCGTCTCGAACCTTATCAATGCAGAACAGAATGCTTTTGGTCTCATCATGAAGGATCGGTCAATTCACATCTCTAAGGCCGATAAAGGCAACATCACAGTGATTCTAAATCAAGAAGATTAACAAAAGAAAGTGTTAGAGCACTTAACTACTGGACCATATGAAGAGATCAATGAGCAGGAGGCCAACGCACTTCTGAATAAAGTCAAGGCACAGACTAGCAAGTTCCTCCGAGCTGTCAAAGAAAAAATTGGACAGTCTGCACGGTCCATGCTAAATCCCAAGAGCAACCGTGCTTCACGTTTCTACGGCCTTCCAAAAGTGCATAAGACGGGAATACCCATAAGACCTATTGCTGACTACACCACCAGTCTAACTTACAAGCTGACCATGTTCATCAGCCGCATAATCAAACCATTGCAGAACAAGTTGGTAAGCAACGTTGAAGACTCCTTCGATTTTGTTGACAAACTCGGACACGTGACATTAGGTTGTGATGAAACTTTTCTTAGTTTTGATGTGAGCTCTCTTTACACCAGTGTACCGGTAAAGCATAGCATTGATGTTGTTAAACAGTTATTGGAAAGTGATGATTCTCTTGATGCGCGTACTAATTTATCACCTTTCGAAATTCTGTCCTGTCTTGAGTTATGTCTGCACTCAACCTTGTTCATATTTAACAAAAAATTGTACAAGCAAATCGATGTTGTAGCTATGGGTTCTCCTGTTGCACCTGCAGTAGCCAACCTTTTCCTCGGATACCTGGAAACACAAGCTGTGAGTGAATTTACCTGCCCTCCGCGAATTTGGTGGCGGTATGTAGATTACACATTCGTAGTCATGAAACAGGCTGCTCGCGACCAATTCCTACAGTTTCTTAACTCAAAATGCAACGACATAGTTTTCACATTGGAAACTGAAACCGATGAGCGCTCACTGAATTTTCTAGACTGCCTTGTCAAAGTTGACGAGCAACAGACATTTCAGGTATCAGTGTATCGCAAACCAACCCATTCTGGCCGTTGTCTCAACTTCAACTCGTCCCATCCAATCGGTATGAAGAGAGCAGTCATCAAATCATTCGTCAACAGAGCTAATAAGATCTGCACCACTGAACTATCCAGAACAACAGAGATCTCTCATGTCAAAGAAATGCTAGCCGCTAATCACTATCCGAACACATTTATTGATTACACAATTAAGCGCATGTCCACTAAGGAAGAGACCAAAAAGACCAGACCTTCCAAGTCTACTGTGCAAATACCGTATAGTGAACAAACATCTGAAAAGATCCGTTCCATTCTGTCTGAGTACGCTATCCGGACTGTATTTCGGTTAGACAATACCTTAGAACGACTGGTAACACATCCTAAGGATCCAATTTCTATGGNATCCCAGGTGACTTCTGTTCCTGTGTCAATGTGATTTCGATTACAACACTCCTGAGGAAGGCCACCCGAGGTGGTTGAAACGTAGAGTATTACAACTTGCTCGGAACGTTGTGTTATTCCCGATCTGTTTATCAAAAAAACGGTACACTTCCGACATTACGGACGAACCATTTTCAACACCGCATTTTTGTTGGTGGAAGTTGTAAAACGTCGACCGTCCTCTTTCTCGGTTTATCCTCTTGAATTATTCGAATATCCTTCTATCTCTCTTTGCCAGTGGTTCTGTGTGAGGCCACGTTTACAACGACTGCATCTGGCTGACCTTATGGAGCTCCGAGTATGCTTTATGCGGTAGAATCTCTCAGATCTCTTATGGTGTGAGATACGACGGCATGATCCCATATTACGAAGTGAATACTAGGAACTACCTGTCTTCATAGATACAGCTTGGTTATCGAAATGCATACCTGAAAGAAAAGATGGGAACTGTAACAACAATGGTCGCTAACCGTGTCCCACCGAGAGGTTTTTTGGAAACAGTGTCCGTTATTAAGTATTTAATTGGAACTTGTACATTTTTATTTGGTGTTCTGACCAACGAACATGACTGGGCATCAGCACGGTTGAACGATGGACGGATTCCAAGGCAGCTATTGTACGGGCCACTGAAAGCAAATAAGCCCAATTCTGGCCGTCAAAAGCAGGGATATCACGATGTTACCCAGGTAATTCGACCGTGGTGCAATATCGATTTTCGATCTTGAAGGTCATTAGACTTGAGCCGGACGTTTTGGAACAATAAGACTTGAATAAGCGTCCGAAAGCTCAAAGGTTGTGCTGTCAAGGTTTGAAGTGCTTTGCACGTAAGAAAACCATAGGTGCGATGAGCAGTGTTGATATGACAATATGACGTTGCAGTGAGTATTACCACAAACGCGCTGGCAGTTGGGGTCTAGTAGGTCATCAACCGACTGCTAGCAAACCGTCGGCGAAGAGATGACGAGTAAGTTAGACTCAATCGAATTATGTCAGGATTATTTTTATACGATCAACCGACGACCGCAGGTACTTGTCAGATCACTCGCTCTCCCTTTGGGAAACCTGGTCCCTGGTGACCGTCTATCCAGTCTTTTCTTCAACCCTGTTAGTGCACTGCGCAATGAATGTTTTGTTTGTCTTTCTGCCCAACTGTATGTTTTTTGGTTCTCTTCTTCCTCCTAACCACAATGAACCGCTTTTTCCCTATACACTCAGTGCGTTTCTTCTCAGCCGATATCTTGCCGTTGGTGCCTCTGTGTCTTTTAGTTTCCCAGAGATGAGGGTTTCACTTTCACAGTAGCCCATCATCTGACTGACTAACATTGACCGGCTGGTCACAAAAATCTCCATTCTCACGTCTCTTGGACTTTTACTTTTGGCTTTAGTCACCGTGATATGCTAATCAAAAACGGGTGCCTCTAACCCCGTATGTGTGTATGTGTGAAGGTTCCAGTGCTACCTGTAGTTCGATCAGTACCAACCGGACTGAAAGAACTGGATGGCACAATTTAAATTTAACATGAGATCCTCTACGTCTACTAGTTGAAGCCACACGGTTGATATCTCAACGCTCTTAACTTATTCATTGACACTAAAAGGATGCCCAAATATTCATGTCCCCACACACTACGTTAGACTTTTGTAGGTACGGTAGGACTTCTTGGTAACTTATTGTTCTCATTATCTTCCTGGTTTTTGACTTTCGTCATTTTCTCGTGTACCGGTAAGCTTCTGGACTCTTTCCAAGCTCACACTTACCCTACACATTCTTCTAAGTGAAACTATCTTTCAGGTCTCTGTCACACTTTTCTGTCTGAAGCTAAGATCCTTTTGATACGTATGTTTGAGCTAGCAACTACTTTCACTCCCCCAACATATTTTATCATCCTTAGAACAAAGCACCTACAACAGTGTTTTCTATTAAAGTACATATAGGGAAACCTTCAGATCTGTCCACAGGTGTGTTTTATATTATCTTCGTAGACTCGGACCAAGTGGTTGTGTAGTCTATCGATCCTGAGAATTTGGCAACATATATTACCTTGTGTCAAAAAGTTCTCAGGCATGGTGAGAAGAATTCTGGAGGATATTTAGGACTACAGAGTTAGTTTGAACAATGCTGATAATAACCAGCGGATTGACTGGCATATTCCATCAGGTGGATCGACATTTCCGTCGCAGAAAAATACTCACAAGCGGTCGCACTATTATGTGTGTGCCTTCGTCGTACACTGTAGTACCTGTCACATACAACGTCAACTTTCAGAGTCTTTAAAACTAGTCGGCGGTAGACGTATTAAACAGTTTGACCGCTCTGGCAACGCCTCAACAACTCCAAGCGTTCCTATGTTCATTTCTGCCAGTCTGGCTTAATTTTGTCTACTCATGAGTAGTCGGGGATTTGGTTTATTTTCAAGTTGACCTTCACTAACATTTGATCGCAGCCTTCGCATTCAGATAGACTTTCCAGCCAGCATCTTTCGAAAAGAAGCACTAGACTCGAGTTTCGCTCTCATCGATCGCTCTCTATCGATCAACTGATGGTGATACCCACCGTAGCATTTGCTCATACAGTGAGGACAGTTCATGTGCAGATCTGTTATTTGCGGCTTATCCCATAAGTTAAATCACTGACGCAACAGATAATTTGACGAGCCAGGTTTGCAAACCGATCACCTGGATGAAACGGTTGTCCGGTTAGTCAGTTGGAACACTCGACTAAGCTGCACGCTGCACTTAAGCGTACACAAGTGGCTGCTCGCACATGAAAATGCACTTATACACAATGTAAAATCAATGTCACAGTAGTAAACGCGTTTGCGTCGTGAAACCATGTTCGGAGTCTTAGTCCCGCTCATGCCTAGGATATGCGCCACTGGTGAAATCTTGCAACAGCGAACCTCAAATCCAACGCTTCTTGTCCACAGGGGCTGACCGAGATGTCTGTGGAGTTGCAAGGGGTACGATCAGGTGGGAGTGATATTCGGCGGAGACGAACCAAAATATACCCTCAGCAAGCTCGTCAAATCTGTAAGTGCACAATCCCACACGATATTTAGGACGCAATCAATTGCCTCGTCATACAAACTCTGGAAAGTTAGGTGTGTGTTTGCGCGCTGGTGGAGGTGCTGCTTGTGTACCTCCACCCAAAATTCGCATCGCTGGAGACA
>QNGE01001515.1:0-24955 GCA_008508345.1 Paragonimus westermani | reverse complement strand
TTTCGAAAGAGGCTGGCTGGAAAGTCTATCTGAATGCGAACGCTGCGATCAAATGTGAGTGATGGTCAACTTGAAAATAAACCAAATCCCCGACTACTCATCAGTAACATAAATAACAGTGTGCCGAATATGCGTGGGTAAGAAAAGCGTACAACAAAACATCAGAACTTATCAAAATCCGGATAGCACAGCACAAATCACTCTGACTGTCACGACTCACCAGCTGTGACAATGGAAGTTTGTTATTGTGAACCATTAACTGAAACACCGAAGCTTGTGGAGTATGACGGAGAGATGGTTTGATGTGAGAACAATCTGTGAGTCGCATTTCATTTGCTGGATCAAGCCGTACATTGTTTTGCACGTGTGGCGGGGTCAGGGCAGTATGCACTGTTTAGCATNTTTGACTCGTGTGGCGGGGTCAGGGCAGTATGCACTGTTTAGCATGCTGTGCAGCAGTGAATGGTCATTCCTCCTGATGCGTCACGCAGAGGTGTGCATGTGCATGTGTGTGTGTGACAACACCTGAGTAGTTGTTGTGGCAGTGTTTGTGGCCATGTGTCATGTCAAACAATGAACTAGGCACTGTGGTGTTGGTATCGAAACTAACGTTACTGAATGCGTTGGAACTGCTGACCATGTCGGACGTTTCGTGTCCGACGCTGTGTTTTGCATTGATCGAATAAACACAGCTGTCTTCATAGTTCACGTGAACCGTTGAAATGTGGGTCACAGGGATGTCAATGTCGGGACATGTTGCATATTGTGTACGGCATGTTAGAGAGATAATTGATCTGAATGCGTACGCTAGAGTTCGACAAGTTAATTAAGGAGAATATTTTCAAGTTGACCATCACTCACATTTGATCGCAGAGTTCGCATTCAGATAGATTTTCCAGCCAGCCTCTTCCGAAAAATCTATCTGAATGCGAACTCTGCGATCAAATGTGAGTGATGGTCAACTTGAAAATAAACCAAATATCCGACTACTCATCAGTAAGGAGAATATGCTGAGAAATGTGCTCGAGTTGTGGTGTTGAGTTTACGCCGATGGTTCGATTGGTCGGGCAGAGACCTGTCATTTTTTGATGACGTCATTCGAATCCCCACAATTTCCTTTTAAACCTACGGAGCAGAATAAGAGAGGGCTTATGAAGCAGTTCAGCCGAACCAGTTTTCGGTTATACTGGCAAGTAATCTGATGAACTCACCTGATCTGCACCTTCAGCACCTTACGACCACGGTAGTTATGCCGCTGGTATTTTTGTTTACCACATGCGAAATCTACGCTCTGTGGAGCTTAGAGGACAACCATCAGCCATACACATGCACGATAAGCTGTCTTCGTATATTCGTGTTAGTGTTTATATGAATGGTCTGAGTCAGCCGCTGCTACCTTCATACATCGGGCCCCATCGGGACCCACTGTCCAACATCCAGTAATTCCCGTCGACAAGTTGAAAAAGACACCTATAGGAGAACTGTCAGCCTTTCCTCCTCTGTCGATAAGAAGCGTTCTTTTTTTGGAACCCTCGGGGTCAACAAGAGACCGTCCGTTCCTATAACCTCCCTAATTATCAACATGCTTCCACTCCTGACTCCTGCTCCCTCTACCTCCGGATATAACCATCTAGATAGGAGTTATGCAAACTCGTGCGCATTGCGAAATACGTTAAAGTCTCCTTTTTTAACATTACGAACGCATTTTGTTACATACGATTGTGTCCACTTATTAACTCATGCGTGCACGATTCGTATGCAAACAAACTGTTCAGTACGTCTATGTACTTACTTATGCTCGTCTGAGATATACTCTGTATTTAGACACACGAAGACATACCGAAAACATGGCACTTGTTATTCATAAGCACACTTATGTACTTCTCAGTTAGTCGATGCATTAACAGGTTAGAACCTCAAACGATGTTGTTCACGATCATCTTTACCCGCATGCTAACTAGTTTGTTTCCTGAGTTTTGCTTCATTTAAACATGTTTACAAAAATTCAAGAAAACAGGGTGGTAACACTCACAGTGCCAGGTGCACAAATGTTAACAGTTTCTAGATTATTGTTAGTCCGACGGATGCGTTGATTCGATGAGTAATATTCCATTCTGTCTGTCGTGCGGGTTATTCACTGTTTCTCTCACTTCCAGACGATCTGAATATAGTGCATGGAGATACAACCTTCAGTTACTTACCGAACTGAACAAATATATTCCCCTCTCTTAGGAGTTTTTAAGTTTGGATAGCCGTCTGTTATGATGGAGATACACACCGAAAACTTATTCATTTGAATAAAATGGTGCCTATCAGCTCAGCAGCCATCGTCTACTGATCTTTTCCCCAGAAATGTGATCTTTCTTGTCCAAAATCACCGGTTTCATTATTCTGAGGGTTGATCGACTACAGGATTACGAAAAACCTACGAAACTGCCTAACCGTGAAGGGCTGCGTGTGTCATGCGGCATTAAAGTTGTGTGCAATCGTGTTAGTGTAGCGAGAAGGCGTCCAACAAAGCACAATCTTTATTGTCCAAATCACAAGCCACATGCAACGCGCTCTCTCTCGTTTATGAGTCGTAATTCCAACCCTCAGCACCCCCCGGTTTCCGTTCACACGTCGTGTGCACTTCTAACCGGTTTACGTGCGTGACCGGTGCCTTCTATCGGAGGGTTTTCCGCTTGCCATTCCTCGTCTGTTTGTCCGATTTCGTTGCGCGATGGCTCGTCCGGCTGCTCGTGCTGTCCGCCATCCACCCAGTGTTGGCCTTGACCGTATTCCAACATCGTGTCGAGATGTTCCTCTGAATGTTGGAAAAACCACGCCTCCGATCTGGCCGTCTGTCGTATTTCGCCTGCCCTGCCTCGCCCGTTGGTCCGATCTAGTCGAGCGATGACTCATCCGGTCGCGCACGTTGTCCTTGATCCGATCGCGGCAGGTTTTCGAACGTACCTCCCCCACGTTGAGGTATTCGGTCAAGCGTTCGAAAACTCGCACCCCCGACCTGGCAATCCACCACATTAGGAGCAGATTGGCCAAACGCGAAGTTTGAGTGCGTATCCACCGCTAGATACATGACATAAAATTGGGGCAACCGAATGCATCAGGATGTGTTGGGCAATGAGAGTTATGATCAGTGGAGATTACGGATCATAATGCTATTAGTAACCCTGTGTACAAGCTTCTGCTGCTAAATAAAGAAAGTACGTACAGAATAAACATGAAGGCAAAACGTGTAATTGTGAGTTCAAGTACACCTAATATCGTTGACAAAATTTGATATGTATAACAAAATATATGATAACATCAAAATTGAACATTGGACGCGGTCAAAATGGAGGTCGCCGATTCACTGTGCATAATATAAACTGAGGTTATTCCAAAATGAAACAAACTGACCGAATAATGTTGAGGATAAAGGTGTGAAAATGTGTCGGTGGAGGGTGTTAGGAGGATGGGCACTCCAGCTTGTAATAGTGAACCCAAATTAAAAGGTTCCTTGAAAATATCATTATTAGGGCTCACTACACAGATACGCTTACACTCTGGAAACAGATACGAAAGCTTACTGAACCCACCAATTTTTGTTGAAGAGTCGCAACAGAATCGCCCAAAAAAGACTGGTAGTTGGGCCTGCTGTTTTGCAATGGGCAAATGCGTAAGCACTCGACCCTTGTCCACTAACAACTTAAAGTGTCTTTCCTAAACAGCAATCGAGTGTGGTCTCAACGGGCATCGAACTAAAAGAACGCGATTTGGTCTGGAAGCAAATCGCACACTTCAGATAGTGTTTGGAAGAATGGTAAGTGTTCAGATCTGGCCAATTCTGTGACGGACGGTGGCAACAAAGAAAAGAGGGAAGAAACTGGTAGAACATTTCCAGTTAACGCAGCAGGCACTCTAAAACGCGTCAGACGGACAGTGTGTCGGACTGCCGAGTACGTTAAAACGTACTCAAAATAGCGTGAGCGAAACGACCATGAAGATTGACATGATGGGTAATTCATTACGAGAGGGCAAGCATTTGTTGTACGCAGTTAGTTGTATTACTGAACAAACATGGCAATGAGTTCGTATCGGGTTTTCTATAGCAGGTATACGTAGAAGAAGACACGAAGAACAGACAAACGTAAAAGTATGGCTGTGGTCCGGGTCCACAGAAAAGCCACACGGTAGCTGGTCACTACAATTATCGAAAGGCACGATAGCGAGTGAAAACGAGACACCAAAAACTATGAGTGAACTACAGGAAAACAGGTTAAAGAACGAAAAAAGTATACTCAAAAATCGATTTACAGGTTCACCAACTTGCAGTGGAGTAACCCGAGAGGAAAGAGTGTGAACACAAATGGTTTGCTCGCAGTAACTGTACCGAGTAGTTCAATATAGAACATTCGGAAGTAACTTTCATTGTAATGAAGCTTTCACTGCTGGCAGCTACCATTCGACAAAAATGAACTACCAGGATGACGTTAACAGCCGACCAAACTGAAACAGACTGACCAGAGAGTGACAAGGAGGCGCATGTAAGATCAGAATATTTTTGGTTTGAATTAATTACTCTAAGTTGTCCGTGTTTTGTGTGGAACAGTTGATGTGGAGTGTACATAACAGTAAACGAAAGTATAAATTTATGAAAAATATACCACAAATTAAACCGGTCAATCAATATGATGTATCTGACCACAAACCGTATACTAGATGTGAAGATACTCAGCGCGGCCACCCGGGTAGTTCAGTCGGTAGAATGTCGGACATTTAATTTGTAGGTTCATTATGTGAACGCTTGTTCCGGTTGGATTTACTCCCTCAGGTGACTTTAATGTTGTTGCGTTGGCTGTCGTTCTTTGTATGGCTTTAACGTAGTTTTAAGTATCTCACAAAAACGTGCCAAAGCGTCACCTCCTCAGCCTTTGACTGTCAAGGGATCGCCCGAGCAGGGGTTCGAACCGTCGATCCACAAATTAGAATCCTCATGCTCTACCGAATGATGTATCTGCGTCGGACAGCTTATCTAGTTACTTTTTTGTCCAGTATCAGGGATAGCAACCAGTAGTAACTGGTCGCGACTGATTGTCCCCTAATCAACACACCACCCTCTGTGTGATACTGAGTGATAACCTGACCGATCAAGCTCATCCTCTTACCGAGCAACAATGTGGTTTGTATTCTCCCACTCGTTTCTGCGTCCAAAACGACTGTCTCTTATGTCACCCTCTTTTCTCTCTGATACTGGATGCATAACCAGATAACAGTCGAGGTAAGCGTTTTCACAACTAATTTAGCCTCCACAAAAATCGATAGATAGAGAAGGTTTAAGTGAACTTTTGAAAATTCATTTGGAAGAAGTGACAGTTGGCAGTGTTCGCCGCACAAGACGAATGAATTGTTTAGGTTATGTGAAAAATGCTCACTCCGGTACTTCAGAAGATGGACTAACTCAGTTAACGTTTGTGCCTTCCGGTAAGTGGATTTTGGTAGTTTGACGCATCACGGTAGAAGATACACTGGAGTGCCCTCAAGCCTTAGAATGGCCGTGACATTCACCGAGTATGTACTACGGCAGAGGAACTTGCCGACGCCTACAAAACAAAACATAGATTGAGTAACCGAATACACAATTCACTACAACTTCGTTGGAAATGTGTCGTGAAGAGTACGTTGAGTCATTACAGTCCGTAGCATGGGGCTAATTCATAACATCGGTGACTAGTGTCTGGTACATGTACAGACAACTTGGCCCGTACGAATTGGAGACAAAATCGTCGCATAAGTTTTGCTCTTTGTGAGTGACGGATAAAGACATGTTATTCGATTAACTGTCCAGCCGCATATTGATCACTTGGAAAATGATCGAGACAGCTGGTGTATGCCACCAAGCACATTTTTGTATGCCATATTATAAAGCACACTACCTATGGTCTTTGGGAAGAACACTTTTAAAATTCCCGATTAAAAACGAGTGATACATTGCATACAGTTTGATAATAGCTCTCAATCGTATTTCGTTCATATATCGTGCTGTGTAGCGAAGTGAGTAGTTGGTTCTGTCTGTTGGGGGGAATCCAGTTGGTCAGTTGAGGGTCGGTGACCGGCAGCACAGAGCTCTCAGTGAACTATTTCAAGTGCACTGCTCTAGTGTAGGATGGAGAGCAGTTAGCAGTAACAACAAAAAACTAGATAGAAATCAGGCCGGTAGCAGCTGGCAATGATAATTTTCTTGTTAACATACTTAGTGGAGTGGAAATGCTGTCTACTTACAGTCGACAGAAACACAAGTTGTTAATAGACTGACTTAGCTGTTAACGTTCCAACTTGCTCGTATAAATACCTGTTAGTAATGAGTCAATTGAGTATCCCACTACGACTGTATCGGTCTCACGATCCACTTCGTTGTTAACTTTTAATTGTGACGTCAGAGTTGAGCACAGATTCGGTCTTTCGACATAGGTGTCGGTATACCTGGCGGAATGTCCGACTGGTCGATATGTCCACAAGAGAAATTTACGGTTTCTAGCAAGCAGACGAACGAGCAGAGGTTTAGCTAACACATATTAGTACTCTTTTACACCAGTAACAAAATCCAACGTGTTTTGTAAGGTGTGTGGTTGGGGACACAGTTGCCAGCTTGCTGTTGACTTATGCAAAGAATTGTACATGTGAAAAACAGGGCTCAGTGGATGATCTGGACTATGGATCTTGGATATACCCTTATAAACTGGGAATGATATAGCCAGTCCGTTTGGGTAGTTCAAACTGTGCGTCTGTAATTATTTCCTGTTGCAAAATTCGCCTGAGACTATTTACGATTTGACCGTGGATCAGAAGTATTTCGTCCTTCTCGATTTCCGGTTTGTTAAAATTATTTCTCTCCATGAGAGTCACTAACATGTTATGAAAGTAGTCTTTTTTTCGCAATAACTATACCTACACCTTCACCGAACTCCTCATGAGGATGACGTCATGTTCGTGCGCAACTTTCAAGGCTTTGACGTGTCCAGCAGTAATAAGACTTCTACGAGTGAGCTAATTTTGTCGACAATGGTAGTAGCATTTTATTGGATCTGATTTCAATTGTTTCAAAATCGTATTTGATGTGAGGGTCACTGGATACGTCTGGTTATACAGAATTTCAAGTTGTATCTTTATCTGGTCATCTCTGCTGTGTGGACAACAAAACCCTCGTCCTCAAGCTAATACTTTAAGCAGAGCTGTGTCAAACGGAATTTGTGGCATACCTTTCTGGGGTGACGGTAAACTGTTTCTGGTTACTGAGAGCGACCGTCAGTTTCGACCGTTTTTTATGTGTTTGTTCGGTAGCGATTGCCTACATGTGTTTATCAAACTTACGACGTTTCTTCTTCGTCAGTTCGTTCAGAAAATATTGTCGCTGGTTTACGTTCCGTAAGAGTTTAAACCCATATGAACGAGATACGTTTATTTAGTTTAGATGGTGATGTTTTGGTAAACTCGCATCTGGGCGAATTCAACTTCTACGAAGCGTTGCTTAAGCCACTTGGGGGGGTATATATTTCGTGCAGTACAATCGTTGAGTAAATCCGTCATATCGTCCATCTCTGCAAGCCTGGAGTTGAAGCTTAAGCAGCAATTCATTTCCTTGAACTCCAAAGTGTCCTTGCTTTCCTGTCATTTCCTGAAGCTTCCCTATTAAATCGTGACGAAAAATAGTCTTCGAAAACGAACCATTAGATCAGTATAATCATATAGGTTCGACGTGCTCAACGGAACAACGAAAATTCTCTCTGTAGACACAAATAACCAGAAACCAGAGACAATCTTCAACGTGTTACGAGAAGAATGACTATTCCGATCGTTTTAACCTGAAACGTGATTTTAACTAAACCCCAAAGTCTTATCATCCCAGTGGAGAAGAAAGCCTTATTGGTTCGCCTTCCTTTTAATAGTGGTATTGCGAGAGACATTCAGCCGTTGACTTTATCAGAGTCTTAGACGCAATCCGGGTGACAGCTCTACACAGCTGACTCACCACACACATCATTGACAGTAGGCCTGAAAGACAGACTCCCTGTCCTTGACCAATCCATGATGGGTAGTAGAAGTTAGGGGCTTTAGGTCAGTTGAATTACTCAGATGGTTTAATGAAGATAATAACCCCAACCCATCTGAGAAGTCCTGATCAAAGGATTATCTATTGGATAGAACAGAACGATCCTCTTCATTCTACTGTCGAAAAGATCGGGCATGCTGTACCATATTCATATGATATCGTGGTTGAGAGTTTAGATTTGAGTATTCGGTCATGCTTATGGTGAGATTATTGTCGTTGTGATTAACACGCTGATCCTACAAGCACAAAGGTCAGAATGTAAACTCCGATCGGGACATGGGTATACACTACTGCTGAGCTCTAATAAGAGCAAAACTTCAGTCTGGTGCTTCCTTTCGAAAGGCAGAAAGGCTTATCTAAAGGCGAAGGCTGCGATCAACTGTGGGTGGTGTTCAGTATGAAACAATCCATGATGAGATACTCATTTTCTTGTTGCTGTACGGCAAAACATAAGTTGCACGACTAGGCGTTTGTCAAAACTAAGCAAACGATATCCTCCAGAGTAGCCCGGGACAAGTTGGATCAAGTCTGTCAGCAGTGCAGTCATCGCATATGTAGTCGATACTGATAAGCGCCTTGACTTCACCTAGGCGTTCCGTGAAGTCTGTGAAATTCTGACCAATCACTCCAAGTTGGTCAACCAACGAATGATAGAAACTGTTACATCGATCGCTATTCGACAACACAATCAGGATTTGTGTTTACACAAAAATTCGTTCAAGCTCTGCAGTTGCTGTGACCACGAGTCACACCACTGGTCTGCAGGTCATCAACCTCCAACCGATAATTGTTACACCGTCTGAGCGGCTAGCCTATGGTTTCTTGACCACGTTCACCAAGTTCTAAAGTGTAGTTTTGTCAGCAATATTCGTCAACTGTTCAAGATTTATATGTAGCCAGAGAGGGAATCAACAATAAGTCGATTACTGATGAGTAGTCGGGATTTGGTTTGTTTTCATTTGAACATCACTCATATCTGGCCGTAGCTTTCGCATTCAGATAGGCTCTCCAGCCAGCCTCTTCTGAAAATAAGCACCTGACTCAAGTTTTGCTCTTGGTAGAGCTCGTCAATAGTGCATATCCTTGCCATGGCGAGATTACAACTTGAAATCAAACACATTCTAGACTACTTATCAGTAACTTAGAATATCGCCCACAGGTTTAATGAGATTGGAGATTTCGACCTGTCTCGAAAGTCTTAACACGGGGTTAACAGGACAGACATTGTGTCTCATATAGAGGTGATCCAGCAGCCTGATTAACAGTTACAAGCGAAAGTGGCCGTGCACTCATATATCATAATTCGGTCGTGCCTAATGTGAGGTCATTGACACAGGGATCAGTACGATGGCCTCATAGAAGCATGGCAGGAGTTCACTTTCGGTCGTGACAGGGATTGCATTGCTGACGAGCTCTCACAAGAGAGGAACCTGTGTCTAGTGCTTCTTTTCAAAAGAGGCTGGTCGGAAACTCTATCTGAATGTGAAGGCTGTGATCAAGTGTGAGTGATGTTCAACGTGAAACAAAACAATTACTCACTGTTGCCCAGCGTCCTTATCTCTGGATTGACTGAAGTCCACGCAATATTTTTGTGTTGCCAACACAGCCCCACATATAAGACATATCTGGCTTCTGTGGTAAATGTCCCGATATGTCTCTTTTTAGCTGAATTCTACTCTCTGACAAGGTTCACCTTTGTTCACTGAAGATCGGCATCTTTGTGACACGAGTTCAGCTCCCATGTACTCGACTACCGATCTTACGAACATTGGTATTATGCTCTGGTCTGATAATCTCCTCTTGGTGAATCAGACGAGGCCGAATTCGGTTCCGTTAGAGTGGTTGTGTGATCTTAAACAAAGTGAATCAATTGCTTCACTATGGTTCTGATTCTGTTTTGGCTACACACAGTGGAAATTGGAGCCCACATATGAACTATAGTATCCAACTAGATCAATGCTGCGTCAGAAAATCACACTGGTCATTTTCAATTTCTGTCTACTGATTTCCTTTTTTAACGGTAACCCGTGTGTATCATTCAGTTTCGAGGCTCACTTACCATTGCTGTCATTGTCATTTGAGTTTTTAATAGCCTGAGAGTATCCAGCACCCACATAGCACAATATAAGATGAGAAGTTTCATTCGGGTGTAAAACAGTCAGAAAGTGTTTTTCTTCTCTTGACAAAGTAATTTATGGTTGTTAACTGGAGTAACTGAGTAGGCGCGAACAAATGAACAGAAGGCTGGTTCACACAGTTTACTCCTCACTTCATAAAGTGCAACCACGTTCGTAGCCTGTGATTGTACCATACCGTGAATCCTTAGACCGAAGAAAAACACGTTGAAAGACGGAAATTGTTTCAGGTCATTCACCAGAATTACGATCGGTGTGATTCTGCACTGGTTCTGAAGTGGCCTACCACCACCACCACAAACCTGTGAGGACTGTAGGTGGTCCATGAGGTCAGATTCTGATGTACATCTTCCGTTCACGTTCAGTACTTGTGTGTTTGTGCGTGTGTAATGTGATACGCCTGGATTAATCGGCTTCAGAGTAGACGGTAGAAAATACTAGCCTTTTTGTGCGTGGTACATTGATGAACCTCCGTGTTATGGTGTATTCCGATCAAGGAGTGCCACCCAAACAACCAGGTCACTTCTCCCGTGAACTAATTTTTGGTTTTTGCAGTAGACTTCTCAGCAAGGTGCCGTGGTGTGGCCCTGTGCTTGTGACACGACTATACAAACTAGTTACTTTGGCATTGTTACCTGAATGCAACATGTTCACGAAGTCAAGTCTGTCTCGCAAAAGTGATCCATCCATTCATCAGCTAGCTCTTTTTTGTGCTAGACTGAATGTCTCAAACGGAAGAACTGACTTCCGTCTGATACGGATAGCCGAAGTACATGTTACTAAAAGTCCACCACCGGAATACACATTACATCGTTAATTATGACTTTATCATCCAACTAATTAACTGCTCAGCTTACTTGATCATCATCGGAATACGTACGAAACAGGCAACTTGCAAGTCGCAACATGTTCTCCAAGCAGCAAAACAAGGTCACAGAAAAAACCTTAGTAATGGCAGCCACACAACAACGAAGTCTTGTGCAATATACGCAAATTAAAGATTATTATTTGTAACTTACCTAACATATCCGATACCAGTGGCACTTGTGAGTGCCTTATTAATCCTCAAGAAATACTGTGAACCGACAACCGAAATATAGATGGATGTTAAGCGGTTTCAGAGTGCACTGGTAGTTTATGTGTTTTGCTAGTTTCACAGTTCAGTTGTTGACATAAGGGTTCCAAATTTTGTCTAGTTCCTGATGGCGTTTGTTCACGTTTCCTTCTCAGTGAATTCATTTCCTTTCCCCTCCAACTTATATCCCGGGGTTTATTTACCTCCAAAAATATTCCTGATCGCAGTAATCTTCCTGACAGGTATTTGGTTTTAAGTTCAAGTGACAGACCACGTTCACCGGTAATTACACGTATAGTCCTCTTTAGGTCCCAAATAAGCCTAATGAACTCTGTGCATTTCGACACACATCTGGGTGACAGTCACTAGTGTAGTGTGTGGGAAAGGGCTAAAACATGTAGATGGGGTTAACTGTTCGAGAGAAGATCTTATTGCGGAAATTAACGGATTGAACTGTGCTCCCGCTGGTTCGTTCGAAGTTGTCGAACCTGTTCATACTAATATGGGTATCGCAACTACTTTTCAAATCAAACTCGGAGAAAACCACAGTGAGTGCTTCAAATTTAAAGCTAGCAAGGATCAAACAGTCTGCCATCAGGTGTTCTCAAAAGCAGCACACATATGTCAGTTCAACCTCTGATTTTTAAAATTTTTTACATAGAACCTTCGCCCATGAGAATTTCTGACTCCTGCGGTATTCTGCGGGTAATTCTCGACTGAAGGGAATAATTCTAAACTGAGCTCAATGAAATGTAACCCACAATGTAAACAGTTTTTTGAAGAACTAATGCCTGCGAAAAGAATGATCAAGGCACTAATTGTGGTACGCGTAACTGATTTGCTGATAAACCTCAGAACGACGTAGGTCTGAGAGGCACACTGAGAAGTCCAATTTACAGGCATGACGTTAATGTTCCATAGAGTAGCAGGAATGCTTATATTTATAGCAGTTATCAGGCAACAATCAAACCGGTCTGCTACTGCTTTTCACGAAATACATTCGTACAAACTGCTTTTAATCATCTCCTGTTCCAAACGAATCCGATTCAACAGCTTACCGTTGACCTGCTGGGCTGGTGCTGAGCGAATTTATTTCCGCCTCCAACAACTTTGATTGGTTGCACGTTCTCCAAAGAGGAAACTGCCTCAGTCAGACTTACCTACATCTATCGATGTGCTTATCAAAAACCGGAGTAAAATCTGTTACCCACTTATCTTCGTCAGTCTACTAACAGTAGAAACAAGATGTAAGACCACCTGTCTGTGTTTGTTGTAATATGGTAATAATTACGACTGAACAAACCTTACAGCCCTTTTAAAAACTAATAGGTTAAGCTGTTTAACCGGGCCAAATTTGTCTGAATGGAACACTATTAACAACTCATCACAGCTCTCACATTCCCTTGGACTATCCAGCTAGCCACTTTGGAAAAGTAACTCCACACATGAGAGTTCCAGTCTTGTTACTGCTGGTCGGGATTGCAGATCCTTGTTGAACCGAGAATTGTACTCCTACCACACTTCCATGAAACGACCATGTTGATCCGTGAACTAATGACTTCCTATGAGGCGCGAACGAATCATTATAAGCAAACAGTTAGCCACTTTCTCATATCAGCATTGCTTGGACTGCCCGATCAAAACGAGAGGAGACGCAACAGATGTCCTGGAAAATCTAATCGAGGAGCCCACTTCTAAGACTTCCCTTCAAGTTGGGATCAGAGGAATCGTGAGAAAACTTGTTGGGGGATACTGTGGTCACTGACAAGTAGTAACACATTTATCAACCAGGAGGTCACACCACCTAGGCTTCACCAGCGTTGCATCATCTCATGTACCAACTACGTTTGATGTACAAGTAGTTGTACTGACAGATTTTATGTCTTTAGCTCGTTTAATTGTAATACCAGCAGTGGAAATAGCTATGTTCCACAATTACGCCGAAGTGTTCGTTTTCGGTATGACCTTTTCTGACACTTCTAAGTAACCACTGTTCCGCAGGACTCGTCTTATAATGAACAAACGGTATAATCTTCACAATCGGTCTACGAATACACCCAAAATGTGTGTTTGGTTTACAAGTGTTCATGTTACTCGTTATAAACACCTCATCCAATGACACTCAGATCCATTGTCCCGGGGCGTTGCCAATCTTAGATGAATGTCTATCATATACTTGGGAGCAATCTTATGTATTGGTCCCTTTACGATTAAAATGTTTTCAGGATATTACAGGGATCCAATTTTTTACGCGGTTCGCTTGAAAGTGTTTCCAACTCTCCTCTACTTGATTATAAGATTTAATAACGCCTGAGTACTCCCCTATCGGCTGCGCTGAAATTTTTCAAATTTCTCTGGACTTCTGAAAATAATCTCCAACTATTGAAATTCCCCGTAGCATTCACGTTTTCGATAGATTCTCCTCATTGTCTGATACCATTATATGCAATGGGGCGACGCGTTAAAATGTTAATGGTCGATAAAGTAGTGAAGGGATAAAGGGATTGGATAAACGATTAACGCTATTTCGCTGTGGCTTAGAACGCAAACGAAGTTGGTCCTATGTAATCAGTGTTAATCAGGCTGAAACAGTGGGACGCCGACAAATTGTTTCACAGGTAGGGCGGCCGTCTTTGATCAAGGAATCCTAAGGGTTTAAGCGAGGTGTTTCTGAACACACACATTCAGATTGCGACTACCCCCGCTACTGCCACGATGTGACACTTGAATTTGGCATTCGTGACCAAGATCCGATAAACCATGCGAAATGCTCTCTCACTGTCCGCATGCCGATCACAATCGACCGAAACGACCAGGATTGGTAAATTTAAATTTAGTCCCTTCAGAGTTAAATCAAGTGGGTTATTATTCGCGGATTCTTTCTGATAAGCGTCTGACAGTGCAATCTAGGAATTCTGAACCACAGAAACCGTCAAATAAATAAATACAGAAAACGGCAAAATTACTAAACACGTTATCTTTCAAATTCAGTGACGTGACTTAGTGGTGTTGCAATGTGTGCGGCCGCGAATGTGATGGCCGTTTGGGATTAGTAGGTTACCAGCGTACTCATACTGAACCGTCGGCGAAGAGACGATGAGTACGGTGGTATATCCACTCCACCTCTGTTAATGACTGAATCAGCGAAGAACATGGTAGTTTGGCAACTAATCCGCTCCTCTTTTCAAAAAATTGGGTGTCTACAATCTTCCACCCACTCATTAAGTCAGCCTTGTTGGTGTACTGTATGATGAATGGCCTGTGTGATTTTTCGTAGTCCAATGTGAATTTTGTTCTTCATTCTTATCTTCTCTTGGGTGCACCAACATGCACTCTTGTATTGTAATGCTTCACGTATTACACCTCACGAATCTTTCTTGTTAGTTTAGATCTCGTCATTGCAGTTTCTGTCTCTTTGTTTACTCTCCGGGAGATGGGGGTTTCCATTCCTTGCTAGCCAATCAACTGGTTAAACAGCATTGGCCGGCTGGACACAAAGGCCCCACTAGCACACCTCCCGGTCGTATTCCTTCGGGTTTACACTGGATATGTGGTGTGTGGGTGGAACCACAAGTCTAAGACACGTCATTTACTGTCATCATTCGATCACAAGGAAATTTTAACTATTCACGATTGGAATACAGCAGCAAAACAAAGAACGAACGAATTATACCTAGATACAAAACAAGTTGGGATACACAATCCTAGCGTCACCATAACGGGATTGATTGCGCCGGCACATTCTACCAACAATGGGCTGTTGTGACACTGGATTATCATCGTTTCCTAATGTTGTATAAAATGCAGCTTCGTTTGTTAGTAGCATAGTTTGTACATTCGGGAACTAAAAAGTAAATATCAACGCTGGTAAGAGGAGGGACCGGAAGCGACTAGTGGAACAGTGTGTACATATTATGCGGGACGTGTGACCGATTCAAATGACAATGTACTACTGACCAGTGTGTGTGTGGATACTGGTCAGCCATACAAATGAGTGCACACGTTCGCCGTCATATGTTTCAACATAACCTGTACAAGGTTTCATACAATAAACGATCTACCAGTCTTTGCGTCTTTTGCGGGCACAGCAATAGAAAACTGATATTCTGGACTTTTGGTTACATGCGCAGATCAGGAAAGTTAATATTGGCCAACCGAATGATATGTTGCTTTCGAAGACACCGATCTGGAGTGTGTCGTTCCTGGCACTTGCCTTTTGAAGAAATGTTTCAAATTTCTCGCTCTCCTGCAAGGTTCCGTCAGTCCTGTTAATGTGTGGGTCACAGTAAATGTCGCTGAACTAATGGATGGTATGGGAGACAGAGTTTTTGAGGAAGGACAAACAAGGGAACGGCGGGTATTCCTGTGGGTGGAAAACAGCGGAGTGCGTCTCACTATAAAATGAGTCGTATATCTGATAGACATTAACCTGTGGCTTACACATGTACTTTGAAGGAGTTTGATGTGGAGCTGCTCCATGTTGGGTTATTTGTGACTGAGTTTTGATCACCCACTATTTGCATTGACTTTCGGCAAACTTAACCAGACACCCGCTCACAAGTAAGACACTTACCAAGATAATCTCTTGTGATGGTAGTACGTGTTAGTTATGCTTTACGGAACGGCATTCAAAATAAACCAGGCTTATCAATCACGGCCGGAAAAGAATAGAACTGTAAGTGTGTGGTTTTAAGGTGGACAGATTGTCCAACCATATCACTAAGATGTTTGAAAGTTACAAAACTCTTGAAAGAAGTGTCTGTTTTTCATGGCTTAAGAGTGAACTGTTTGTTTGTAATGTGCAGGATCGTCCGTAGTAAACGTAAGCAGTTTAACACTGATTTTATGTAGTTTTGGATGCGTCTGTCCCAACAGAACCCACATTTTTTGTCCTCCCATTCGTTTCTACCACTACACAATGAAATAACCATGGTTTTTCCCCCCTATTTTCTCTTCCGTTAGCCTTTTGTTGTTTGGCGTGCGGGTAACTTTGACCTGTGGTTTGTTTGCTGGTCCAGTGTTCAATTCTATCTCCCAAATCTCTTTATTCAAAATTAAAAACATCACAGTATTTGCCTGGTCTAAGAACAATCGTCGACTTCTGTTGGTCACTAACCTCTTGGTGTTCATAGTGCAAACATCACTGTTAAAGAATGGGTAAAAACAGAACTTGTTGAGCAATAGTTTTGGACTGGATCAATCTGGATTTTCTGGCTAAGCGTTGAACAGTCCGTACGGAATTTTCACCAGTTGGTGAGCGGTTAACTGATCGACTCCATTACGCCTAATTGTATTAGGTTATCTCGGAATTGAATACCACCCACACTTGATCGCAGCATTTGCAGTTAACTAGACCTTTCGGCTAGCCGACTTTGAAAGTAAGCAGTAGATTCGAGTTTCGCTCTTATTAGAACTAATTAGTAGTGTGTATCCTTGTCCGGAGCGAAGTTTGTCCTCTGACCCTTGGACTTGCGAGAATAGCATGTTAAGTACAACGCGATCAACCTGATCGAAGAAGCAAATTCTAACGCTCAGTTGTAGGGAAAGTGACTCTTGTTGTGCTCGTATGAACCACTTCGACCCTTCCAGCACTTGTTTGTGTGTGTGTGTGTGCACCAATTCATGACCTTTTCTGCTACCTTGGTGTGGTGGTCAGGCTTACATGCTGTTTTGATCCGGAGGGCTGTGCTGACTAGGCCTTCGGTCCTTCCGGGTTCAACCTTGTCAGATTGGCCGATGGGGAGGAGCCAGACAAAATGCAGATGCGTGCGTTTGTTGTGCGTGGTGACTGTGTGTTGTGGCTTCGTTGTGGCTTCGTTGGGAAGGTGCTTGTTTCTGCCTGGACTGACTGTGTGTCTGGTTGCTTGGTTCGTGTGTACAGTGGTGTTTGATGCCGTCGCGCGCGCGCGCGTGTGTGTGTGTGACAGCTGCTGCCTAGCGATTCAGGCTTTTTAGCCAAAGGCTTTGGTTGAGGGCCCTAATCGCTCTCCTGCACAGGTCTGGGCGTCCTGGCAGTATCCAGAGCCCATAAATACACTGATAATGATACAACCTAAACCAAATAGTATACTGAATCGGCCGTCGCGCAGGATAAACCGGGTCGCCCTATCTGCTGCACATGGCAGGGTGGATAGGCGAAAACATGCTACTGCCAAACACTCACCCTCATACGTCCCCCCAATCCCGAGCCCCCGAGCAGATAATGCTCAACTAGGTTTCAGTGCCCAGAAGACCAACTGGAGACAGGCCCGTGGACGCAACACGCTTACGGTTGGGACGTGGAACGTGCGCACTCTGCTGGATCGATGCAGCGCCACAGAACGGCCGGAACGACGCACCGCCCTGATCGCGATGGAACTGCGGCGGTATGGAATCGACGTAGCAGCCTTGAGTGAGACAAGGCTTGCAGACCAAGGTAAGTTGCGGGAAGCAGGCGCCGGGTACACTTTTTACTGGATAGGCTACCCGACAGACGGTGTTCGGGAGCATGGTGTCTGTTTTGCAGTCGCTGATCGCATCAATGGTTTGATGATAGGCGAACCGCACGGCATCAGCCCCCGAATGCTGTCGATGCGCCTGCGACTCGGTCGAGGTAAGTGTGCTACATTTGTTAGTGTTTATGGTCCAACTATGTGTCACACTGATGATACAAAGGACCAGTTCTATGATCAGCTGTCCGCCACAATCCGGTCTGCGCCAGTGAATGACCGACTGTTTGTTTTGGGTGACTTGAACGCTAGAGTTGGGCGCGACTCTGTAGCTTGGCCGGGAGTCCTCGGACCCTACGGCATTGGTTCAGTCAACGCGAACGGTGATCGTCTGCTGCACCTGTGTGCTACTCACGAGCTGGCTATCACGAACACCCGATTCCAGCTGGATGCGAGCGACATCACGACGTGGACTCATCCACGAAGCGGTCACCACCACCTACTTGACTACGTGATTGTGCGGCAGCGCGACATTCGTGAAGTGCGCATCACGCGAGTGATGCGCGGGGCTGAATGTAGCACAGATCATAGGCTGGTCAGGACCAAATTGTTTATCCATGTACGCAAGTCCGTTTATTGTAGATCTTTTGGACAACGGCAGAAGCTGGATATCAGAAGGTTGGAGAACTTCGAGACGAAGGCTGCCTTTCAACGTGCAGTCGTCGCTCGCCTGCACAATGCTCCTGTACCCACTACCCCCGAGGGTATGTGGCAACAACTGAAGAAACAGATTATGGTAGCAGCCACTGAGACGATCGGTGTGGAGCGCAAGAAACGCCCGGATTGGTTCGATGACAACAACGTGGCTATCTCCAACTTGGTACGAGAGAAGAATGCCGCGTTCGCCACATGCACAATGGACCCTGGCAATGGAGCGAAGAAGACTAGGTTCCGGAATATCCGCCGTCAACTGGCTGAGCGTGTTCGCGGAATTAAGGACAACTGGTGGAGGAAACAGGGCGAGCGCATGCAGGGCTTCGCAGATCGTCGGCAACACAAGGAGTTTTACGATTCGCTTAAGGCGATCTTCGGTCCGTCTATCCAGTCTACTAAAGCACTGGTAGACGTGGACACCGGTTGTTCTTGCAGCCAGCCGGAAGACATCATGGGAATATGGCGCAAACACTTCGGCAGCCTGTTAAACCGCCCTACTACAATTGATTGGGCGACTGTTAACAGTCTGCCGCAACAGGACGTCAAATCTTCGCTTGCTCTCGCCCCCGACTTGCTGGAGTTGCAGAGGGCGATTGGTCAACTGCGCAACGGGAAGGCTGCAGGCGAGGATGGGCTGCCAGGTGAGATCCTGAAGAATGGCGGTCCGGCGTTGGAACGCGCTCTGCTCCAACTGGTTCACTCCATCTGGGAGCACGAGGTGATGCCGCAAGACTTCAAGGATGCCCTCATCGTACCCTTGTTCAAAGGGAAGGGTAGCAAGCAATGCACCGACAGCTACCGAGGTATCAGCCTCTTGAGCTGTGCAGGCAAGGTGCTTGCCAGAATCCTCTTGAACCGACTGAATGCGTCCGTTCTGGAGATGAATGTTCCCGAGGAGCAGTGTGGATTTCGGTCGAGTCGGAGTACAATCGACCTGGTGTTTGCTGCTCGACAGCTTCAGGAGAAGTGCCGAGAACGGAATCAGCCCTTGTATGCCCTGTTCGTGGACTTCACCAAAGCGTTCGATTCCGTGAACCGCGAGGCGCTGTGGACGGTGCTTGGTAAGTTTGGATGTCCAGGTAAGTTCGTCAATATGGTTAGATTGTTGCATGCGGGCATGAAGGCGAAGGTGCAATCGTGTGGATCGACCTCTGATGATTTCGACATCGTCACTGGCGTGAAGCAGGGTTGTGTTCTAGCCCCAGCCCTATTTAGTTTATATTTGACTGCGATGGTAACAGTTGCTTTTCAGAACTCTGGAGAGGATGGCGTCGAGGTGGAGTACCGGACGGACGGGCGTCTGTTGAATATCCGACGATTTGGCGCCTCAACCCGGCTGCAGACCTCAAGGATGCGGATGCTTCTGTTCGCCGATGACAGCGCCTTGCTAGCGCACAGCGAAGAAGAACTGCAACGTCTAGCTACAGCATTCGCTTCGGCAGCATCGAAGTTCGGGTTGGACATCAACACAGGTAAGACGTATTCGTTTTTTCAGCCTTCTCCTGGTGGAGGTGCTGCTTGTGTACCTCCACCCGAAATTCGCATCGCTGGAGACACTGTGAATGGCTGCGGGGATTTTTGCTACTTGGGTAGCAACTTGTCGACAGATCTGTCCGTGGACCGCGAGTTGAGAGCGCGTGTGGCAAAGGCTAGCGCTGCTTTCGGACGTCTTGAAAGGCGTGTCTGGAAGAATCACAGCCTGAAGATGGCCACGAAGTTGTGTGTCTACCGCTCAATGGTGCTGTCTATCCTGCTGTACGGCAGTGAGACGTGGACACTGTATCAGCGGAACGTGAGCTATTTGAGCCGTTTCCATGTTCAGTGTCTGAGGCGCATCTTGGGTATTCGGTGGTCGGACATGATTCCGAACACTGAGGTAATGCGGCGAGCGGACATGGACGGGATGGAAGCCATGTTGATGCTGAACCAGCTCCGTTGGCTCGGTCACGTCCGTCGGATGGGCGATGACCGTATCCCGAAGCAGTTACTGTACGGACAAGTGAAGTCAGGTAAGCGAAATCCCGGTGGCCAGAAGCGGAGGTACCAGGATGTTGTGCAGGTAAGTCTTTCACGTTGTAACATTGATTTTAGATGTTGGGAAGATTTGGCGTTGAACCGGACGGCCTGGAGGAATACGGTTCGGGCGGGCGTCCGAGCGTTCAACGAGCAACTATTGCGTGGTCGTGAGCGGAAGCGTGCGGTACGCAAGGGAACCATCGGTGCCATAGGTCGCGGTGACGTGACTATATGGCATTGCGATGTGTGCGGCCGCGAATGCGCTGGCCGTTTGGGGCTAGTAGGTCACCAACGTACTCATAGTACCCGTCGGCGAAGAGGCGGCGAGTACGTTAGGCTCAGGTAGGTCATATCAGTATATTTATTCTATTTCTGTTAATGACTGCATCGGCAACATCGTGGTCACTGACAATTAATCCGCGCTTCTTTTCAGAAATTTGAGTGTCTGTGGTCTTCTACCCATTCTTTTCTCCGGCTTTGCTGGTGTATTGTATGATGAATCGTCTGCCTGGCTTTTCATAGTTGAGCAAGAAATTTGCTTTTCATCCCCAACTTCTCTGGGATGCACTAACCTGCAATCCTATACTGCAACGCTTCTTGTATTACACTTCAACAATCTTTCTTCTCAGTGTAGATCTCGTCATTGCAGCCTCTGTCTGTTTAGTTTCCTTATTAGCCAATCAAGTGGCTAACCAGCATTGGCCGGCTGGACAGAAAGGCCCCACTGGCACACCTCCCGGTCTTATTCCATCGGGTTTACACTGGATATGTGGTGTGTTGGTGGAACCGCAATTGGTGCAGCGCAAGCCAATTGCAGTGATCACTAAGCGCAGGCGTCCTCTGGCTTCGATCACTGCGACAGGCTAATGCGAATCGGATGCCGCCATCCGTGTGTACCAATTGGGTGTAGTAGAGCCAGTACACCACCGCCGTTCATCTCAGAGTGATCAATCAGTGCAACCGCAATCATATTCTCCGGTCAGGGTGAACGCCTGTGTGGGATAAGTGATGCACACACGATTACGCTCAGGTTCATCAGTGCAACGAAAACCACGTACACTTCGTACTACTGAGCGTAACGACAGTGTATGATTCAGCCGAAGCACAGTCAGTTTTTGTAACTATTGCCAGAAACGTTTTCATCATATCAAATTTAAGGGGTATGAAGCAGATTGGTAACACTGAAACAATGTCTTCTGGCTGCAGCTTAAAAAGCTGTTGCGTCCACCCATAACAATGTTGACTGTCTAAACTACAGTTTAAGCTAAATGGGTGGGATCACCTCAATGAAACTTACGTTGGCTGAACCTGCTAGTTCACCCTGATGGTTACCAAACTTAAAATACCGTAATTAGAAGCTGTATCAATCAAACCTATTGTGGTACGTGCCACTGACCATTAAATTTTTTTGAAGGGTGATGACACTCAATGAACGTGCACAGGATACGTCGGTGATATATATGGATGCTGAACTATTTTCATACTTCCAGTAAACAAAAACGGATGGCTATTATAGGGTGAGAACGAGTGAGACCGGCCTAATCCACGGGTACTGTAGGTTGGCTGCATCGGATTCGGTTTGGCCTGTCACAGTGACCGAAGCCAAGGGATGCCTGCACTTGACCATCAGAGCACGCGGCTTGCGTTGCATCACTTGCGGTTCCACCCACACACCACACATCCAGCGTAAACCGGAAGGAATGCGACCAGGAGGTGTGTGAGTGAGGCCTTTGTGTCCGGCCGGTCAATGCTGGTTAACCAATTGATGGGTGTATCGAATTTTTGAACCACAATCATGTGAAGATCCGACCCAACTCAATTTCCCTAAATATTCACCTCTCTGCATTCAACCTCCCCTGGTTCTGGACGTTAATTGGACCTTGAGCTAGACGATTTTGTTTTGTCACGTCAATTTGATAGTTGTGCGAATAACCAATTGTCGGGCATTGTACATTATTTGAGTGGTGTGTGCACCCCCTTCTTTAGAGTTTGGCTCATCCCCAATGTGTTGAACCTGTTGACTGCTCGGAAGAGCTCTTTTGGGTATGAATGCCTTACTGTGTGAATATGGTTCATGTTTAGCCCGTTCAGCAACAAATTGTAACCCATTCCCTGAAAACGATCTGTCGATCGAAACTGTTGAGATTGTCTGAATATTCACTTTGATAATTTGTTCAATAGTACCGTGGCATTGCGATCCAATCTTGTTTTGAATATTTGGGATCATTAGTTTATTGCTACGCGTTGCTCAACGTCTTCGTGGAAGATCGTACAATGGGCTTTCTGATGGTTGGGAACAGTGGCGGTGTTGTTCGTAGCTCGGGTTGATGGGTTTGGTACTGATATGTTCGCTGAGCTTGGCATTTAGGTTGCAAACGTTTCATCACCAAGCGAGGTGACATCATCAGTGCGTGAGTGTTTCAGCGTGTAATTTTGAATGTGACGTTTGGTGAGGTGGGATCGATGCCTGCTCTTATATAGCAGAGAGGGTTGACCTACTGGTCTGAATTCTGTTTGTTCGCTTTCCGCCGTGTTTAACCTTTGACCCAACCCACCATTGGTTGATTTTGTCGCAACTGAGCTTTGACCTGATGTCCGATTGGTTGTTCCCTGGAGTCCTTGGGCTGGAGTCTGATTTGCTGCTCTCTGTCATTTGGGCATACCGTTATTTGGGCTTGATGACGTTTACGTCTCCTCAAATCCTTGATTCGCATTGGGCTAGAACGAAGAGGAAACCATAATCTCTCAGAGACTAAATGACGAGATCTAAGCTGAGAAGAAATATTCGTGAATTGTAATACAAGAAGCCTTCCAGTATGACAATGTATGATGGTGCATTCTAGAGAGGGTAAGAATGAAAAATAAAATTCAGGTAGCAATAAGAAAAGAACACAAAAACCATTCATCATACACCAACAAAGCTGAAGAAATGAACAGGTAGATGATCGCAGGCACCCAATTTTTTGAAAAGAGGAGTGGATTAATTGCCAAACGACCATGTTCTTGGCCGATGCAGTCATTAACAGAATTAGATTGGATGTACTAAAATGACCTACCTAACCTGTGCCTAACGTACTCGTCGTCTCTTGACCGACGGTGTACTATGAGTATGTTGGCGACCTACTCATGCAATACGGCCAGCGCATTCGCGGCCGCACACACTGCAACGCCATATATTCATGTAACCACGATCTATGGCACCGATGGTTCCCTTGCGTACCGTGCACTTCCGTTCTCGGTCGCGCAATAACTGTTCAGTGAACTTGCGGACAACCGTCCGGATCCTATTTCTCTTGACCTTCCGGTCCAACGCTAAGTCCTCGCAACATCTGAAATCAATGCTATAACGCAGAGAACTTACCTGCAAAACATCCTGGTATCTCCGCTTTTGAACAGCAGGATTTTGCTTACCTGATCTCACTTGTCCATACAGCATCTGCCTCGGAAGACGGTCATCACCCATTTGGCGGACGTGACCTATCCAATGGAGATGATTCAGCAGCAACATGGCTTCCATTTCACCTATATCCGCTCGCCACTGTCGCTCAGTGTTTGAAAACGCCCGCCCACCGAATACCCAAGATGCGTCAAAGGCAGTGCAAATGGAAACTGTCCGATTAGGGCAACTTCCGCCCATACAATGTCAACGTTTCACTGTTGTATAGCAGTACAGCCAGCACGATTGAGCAATAGACACATAGCTTAGTGCTCGGATCCAGGTTGTGGTTCTTCTAAACACGTGTTTCAAGACTTTCGAAATCAACACTAGCCTTCGCCACACGAGCTCGTAACTCGCGGTCCACGGGTAAATCTGTGAACATGTTGCCACACAAGTAGCAAAATTTCATGCAACTGTCGGTACCATCATCATTGGTGCGAATCACAGACGTAGATGTAGGAAGAGTGTCAAAGTCGGGAGAAGTGGGAAAGAAGGGAAATGTCCTACTTGAGTTGACATCCAATTCAAACGTGGATGCCGCGGTCGCGAAAGCCGTAGCCATGCATGGCTGAAGTTTGTCTTCATTGTGTGGGAGCAGCGCGCTGTCATCTGCGAACAGAAGAACGTGCATCGTTGGGATAGTTAAGCAGGTTTGGGGGCCGAAACATCGACGAATCTGTAATCGCCCATCCGTGCGGTACTCGAAGTCGACGCCATCCTCCACCGAGTCCTGCAAAGCCACTGTTAGCATAGCAGCCGAACATAGACAGATTGGGTTTTGGGCTAGCACACAACCCTGTTCCACGCCATTGACAATGTCAGAATCATCACGGGTCGATCGACATGATTGTGCCCTCGCCTTCATTCCTACATGCAACATTCCAACGAAATTGACGAGCTCACCTGGACATCCAAGCTTACCAAGCACCGTCCACAACGCCTCGCGGCTCACGGGGTCAAACGCCTTGGTAAGGTTCGTGAAGAGGTCATACAGAGAGCGGTTGCGTTCCCTGCACTTCTCCCGAATCTGTCTAGCAGCAGCTATCAGGTTGATCG